>CM043870.1:1304526-1544526 GCA_023846275.1 Vanilla planifolia | reverse complement strand
AGGATGATACATGGTTGTCATTCATTGGATAAGATTGATTCTTTATGCTTCAAGATCATATCTTTTGAAACTTTTTACTTTATCTATTTGTTTGAAAGTTGGTTCATTGGCCAGGTTTCCTTAAAAAGCTTTAGAGTCGAAGTATCATTATCTTCGAGAAGCTAGTGTAAAAATTAGTGGTGGGGACAAACCTCCATCCACCAAAATTTGTGACACGATTGTCATTCTTTTCAATATGTGAGAGACAATGAACGATAAACAAGATGGCAAAGTATGTAAAGCTATGAGATTAATGTGTCCTCCGAGCCAACCTTGGTCTCTTATGACAAAATTCTCATAATAAGTGAGATTTCATCATGCAACAATAAAATGCTAGCAATAGTAGAAACCTAAGGGTGTAATAAGTTTGATTCCCTTCCACGTGCATTTGTGCTTTGACGTGCCATTTGAGGGGGTGACAACTATTTGCCCTATTGCACAAGTTAATCACTCATGGTGATCTCTTAGGATGGTTATTAATAGAATCATCATGGTCATCACTCTTAATTGAACCATCAAAGTTGAGCTTGAGTATATGAGTACTAAAAGGCACTTAGTGGGGTGAGGTTATTCCTAATTCTCTAAATCAGGATGAGTCAATGATATGGAAGTTATGTTTAGGATTGTGATAGAGATGACTAATAGAGGGAGGGGGCATGAGAAGGGTTCATAGTAGATTTTTCAATTCCAAGCATACTAAATAAAGTTTATTTGATTAGCAATGTGTAATACATGATCATTCGTAGCTTCCATATTATCATGTTTGACCAAAATATGGAATAACGTAGAAACAAAGGTGAATGATGAGATCTGGTAGTAAAAATGTCTCTTAAAAAACCATACTTGGAAATTGACGTTGAGTAAAGAATATGGTAAAGAGTCTCACTCATGTTGCAATCCCATGAACAAGAGATGGTTGAGATCTCCCTTTTAATGAGGCAATAGAAAGTAAGACCAAGTCATTAATTATATGTCAAAGAATTAAATAAATCTTGGATGAATTTTAATCTTCTATACCCATCACCTAGGCCTCTGATATTATGTCCCCTTATAGAGAGATTAATAGGCATCCTTGAGGATTTTGTTGGATGCTAAACAAGTTGACTGATCTATTGTACTAAACATCGAAGGTTATACATGGTTTGATTCATAATGGCAAGTCTAGAATTAAGGTTGAGGGTTTGCACATACCACTCCCTATCTTGATCAAGTTAGTAACCATAAGGAGAGAGAGGCATGTCCATATTGACGTAGTAAAGATACCAACAAAGAGGGCGAATGCCTATACAACTATTCATAGAAATTCAGATACACAAGCGATTACCCACTCTTCTTCACATATTATACATAACATAGAGCTTTCCTTTTGTAATAAAAAAAAGATCAAGTTTAGAACTATATTTAGGATTAAAGCATTGCTCCCTTGAACAATCCTGTGCCTTTTAGTATTTAGTTGATGCTTGGTCACTAGCATATTCCTCCACGGCCACAGATTTGTTCTAAAACATATAATGCAATGACTTTCTGTTCACATTCTCACCCCATAGAAATGATCCGACTAGCTTCTATATTGAACCCATGACATTGGATAGTACCAGGGTATGGGGTAAAGAGTATTATGTCATAAAGATGAGTGCATTATTGATAAGAGCAATGTCATTACTAAAAGAGAGAGCTTGCTTTCAATGTAGAAATATTTATTGGATTGGTGATTGAAGCTAAGTCTACTAGGATGGGCTGGCAGGTAAGAGGAAAACAAGGTATTTGCACTCTTGTTAACCAAAAAAAAATGCGTTTTAGCAATTGTCGTCTTCCCCTTCAAACTCTTCATTCTAAAGTAGGTGATAATCGTTGCCTTGATTTATCTACTGATTAAAGGCAATGCAATAAGTGGCAAGCACAAAAGATATGCACTTGAGGCTTGGGATCTAGCTAGGCTGAGTAAGACATCATCAATGCAAAGTAGATATGATACAAACAAAATATAAGGGGGACCTAAATATTTAGAAAATCTCCTTTCTCAACCATTTGCTAAATAAGAATGGATAGCAATTTTGAGCAAAATGATAGAAATATAGGGAGAAGAGTGTACAACCTGGCCTTAAAATTCAATAGACAAGAATTCAACTCAAGCTCCTATTGTTTGCCAACATAGTGAAACAAGGCATCAAGATGCAAGCCATGACCTGCCTACTATTTCTCCAGGTATTGAAATGGTTGGGCATCATGAGATGGGCACCCCAGTTCATCCTATTGTAGGCCTATTCCATGTCAACCTTCAGAATCATAAGACCCATAAGAGTGGACCTTGTCATTCTTGGAAGATTGCTTAAGCCAAAAAATGGTTTTTAGCAATGCTCAATAGCAATAAAGGTGTCCAAAATATTCTTGTTTCTGTTGATTAGGATTTTAACTGTGACCTTGAAAGTGGATTTCTTTTTTTCTTTAATGTAATAGTATACTTGTAAGACATACTGAGTTTGTGTCTGATTTCATCTGCCTCATGTTTGTTCACATGGCTTTAGGTCCTTTATTTCAATGCCCTATGAATGTGTCTGTGAGTGCATGCTAGCTTTTTTGTGATATCTGTTTGATGCTAATTCAATCTCATATTGTTGTGGCCCTACCTTATTTCTTTGGTCTTGGGTGTTATCTTTGTTGGCTTTTGTGCATGAAATAATTGGTTGGCTTGTTCCTCTCAATTATGGGGAATTCTTTTTTCAGCATATCAAGTGGCACATGCCTACTTCGAACATATTTTTTCCTTCATTAGTTAAATTTTAGAAACCATTGCCAACTATGGCAAATTTTAATCATGTTGAAAGCATGACAAGATTTTAGTTATTTTGTCCTCAAAGTCCTTGGTGAAGCCTTGATCATGTGATAGGATGCTATGTTGCCACCCAGTCATCATATGTATCTGCGCTTCTTCCCCTGCATGCATATAAACTCAACCAACTAACCAAAAATGTAAAATGTAAATGAAGTGCTCAAGTATACCATCTTAATTGATTCAATTTTTTTTTCCTAACAAAGATAAATATTCAGACAAACTTTATACACCTTTCTATTCTTTGTGGCCTATTTACTTGAACAAAACATGGCTACCTGATTGAGTAAATGTTGTTGGAATAAGGATCAACCTGAATAATCTAATGCATTAAATCACTGTTAGAACCAGGTGAATGTTGGTTGATCAGTTAAGCGTTAGTATGGACCTTTTCAATAATTAGTAGGTATCCTAAAATTGTTACCAGAGCACACCTTTTGATGTCATTTATTCTTGCTCGATTTAGATTAGGCATGTGATTTGAGCTGTGACTAAATGAAATATGTATAGGAAAACTAAAATGACATCAATATAAAGTCAAATTTCTTATTATTTAAATCTAAAAACACTTTTCTTCTGTTATTGTACTCATACAAATCGAATCTTATAAGTTCTTGTTTAACCATCTTTTGTTTACCTCGTCTTGAAATAATTTATGGGAAATTCAAGAGTTCGAAAGAAATATATTGTCGTGGTTAGGTGTCCTCTTTACCTGACTGCATGAGCATGGTCTTGTTTCTCCTAGCTTCTCAAGTATTGTTTTTATCATATTTTAATTGGGTCCAGTTTGATTTTTCAAATTCAAGTCCAAAATGATCTGCTTCCCTACTTTATACCATTTGCATTGCAGTTGACCTGAGAGCCTGTGAAAAGATTGTCCTTCGTTTAATGGCTTTATTATGTCCAAGATATCTTTTTTGATGAACCATTGCCACGGTGTCTTAAGTTTGTGCAAGAGGATGTTTTAAAGGCTAAATTTATTCCTATTCAAGTTCTTTTTACAATAATTCACAGTTTTCTGCTATAAAAGAAGAATAATTTGGTCTCAGAAGTTTATGGAAGTGTGGATAAAGCTTCTAAAGATGTGAAGAGTAATCATAATACTTTAAGTACTGTTTTAGAATAGCTGACGCAATCACCTTTAATTTAATATGGTAGTACAAGCTGTTCCTTTATTGGGTCATATACTTTCAAAACTTGTCAGAATGGACTTGATAGTAATTATTTAGAAATCATAACAGTGAAAAGTCAAGTGACTGCTTTATTCCTGAAAATTAGACGTTTAATTTGTTTAGGTGTTTGATATGGGTGTGGCTATAGAGCTTTTTTTCTTATGGATTTCATGCTTTAGGCAGTGTTCTTAACTGTTCAACTGCTTATGCGCTTTCATCTAAATACTTATATTTATTATTATAATTGTTTTGTCAGCTTTCAATTTCAAACTTAAGATTAATTTCACCTTTAGCTTATTTGTTCCTTTTTCTGATGGTGTTTTTTGATTGGTGCGTGTTACTCTTTTTTTTTCCGGCTAGTTTTTATATTAAAAGAGTTAATTCTATGTTGACATGGTAAGCGAAAGATGTTTTGTTTTTTCCTTAAAAGCTGTATTTTTTTATGTATATTTTGACGTGTATGTGTTTTCGTTGTGGTAAAGTGCCAGATGTCCATGATTATAAGCTTATTCCGAACTGCTTTAGGGTAGAGTTTATGTGCATTTTTTATTAGGAGAAAGGGGCCATTTGAGATATGGAAATAGTTATACTCTTGTTTAAATATGGCTCCCTACATTGGTACATATAAGATGGTTTTGAGACTGATAACTTGATTCTGAAGCCTCCAGATTTTAGTTGGGTGAAGCTGGACTTAATTATATCAATTTCAACACTTGAGCAAAATCTGTGGACCCATACGGATGTGTCCTGAACCTCATGTTCCTTCATTAGCTCTAAATGTCAGCAGATTCTAAAGTTTATGTTATCTTGCTACAATTCATAATTTGTTAAATGTTTCATAAGCAATCTTTTATTTAGGTATATTCCAATGCTCACCAATAATTCTTATAAAAATTATGTGTGACCAATAGGTTGTTAAATTTGTTTTAAAATTGAAACTTATTTGAAAATTGGAATTGTTTTAGTTTGAATAAGGCTCTAATCGAAGTGCAACAGGCTAACATAAACCTAATCTCAGTATGAATCTTAAGTGCTACTCGCAGATTATGACCCAATTGTATAAAAATAGCAATGCATGTATATGAATTATAGTAGCCTATAATTGCACATTTAACTTATTTATGATTTAGAATTTGCTTGAACATCATAAATTAATCAAAAGTATATGCTTTAATACAGATCAAGCTGAATTCAATAACCAACAAGCTAGGCTTAACATGATTGGGATTGGATCGAATTAATATCAAATCAAAATACTACAATTCAAATTTGAGCCAAGGTTGCATTATGGATCATCTCAATACTGAATCATTAATAGTCCTAGTGATCAATCTTATTGCAGTTTACGAATAACCTTAGAATGCTAGAACATTTTTTTTTATATTTGCTGATTACGGTACTTTGGTTTGTCTGATTTGATTGGCTTGTTGGATGCTTTTGAAGATTACTGCTTTGATTTTCTTGGGTGACGAGCTTTTTTTTTTTTTTTTTTCTTAATTAAAGATTGAAAATTTTTTGGATGTATATTAAACAAGGGAAAGCTGTCTTGTTTTAAATGACTTTTACTCCATTGAAAATCCAGACGTTCTTACACAACTTCAAGGTTCCTTGTGCATGTGGATGTTGATGTTTGCATTTTAATAGCTATGACAACTATGTATATGTTCGTACATTGGTATTTTAATAAGATCTTGGATTCATGTACTACATTAGTCCATGAAAACCTGCTCTCTAAGTGGTTTTAGCTAAGCATCTACATCAATAGGAGGGAGAAAAATGAGGATTGTGTTATATTGTGTCATCTTTTTTTCGTTTTTTCATACTCAATGAACTTAATGGTGGTATGTCCTTAATTTTTTCCCTTAGTTATATTCTCTTGATGGTCATGCAGATTCAGATTCGAGTGGTATTTCTCGGAGCCAATCTAACCTTAAGGTTGCTAGTGCTCCAAATTCGACCAAGGTACATCGATAAACCCTTTGTTTTTTTCGGGTCTTGTTATGTGATCTTATTAGGTAATTCTCATGCAGCAAATCCTGTCATTTTTCTCTATTGAGACTGTTCTGTGTTGGTTATGCCTTATACTAATTCCCTTCCCTTTTTCTTTTCATTTCTCAGTATAATGGATCTCAGGCAGCCCCAAGCCATGAAAAAGGTAATATTCTGTTGGTTTTCTGTTATCAATCTAGTTCTTAGAACATAACTTCTGATCTTATATAAGAAAATATTTTTTTTTCGATGACCCATTAGTCGATTTCGGGTGATCGAAGTGTTCCTTAAATTCATGTTAAAGTTTGTCGATTAAAGTTGTAATACTGCTTCCTTTTGTACTGTAGAACTGGCAAGTAGAGTAGAACAAAATGAACACTGTTCCAGTCTAAATGCTGAATCTTTACAGTCAATTGGTAGTCAAAAGGGTAAGCTCTTTTAGACCACTGAAGAGACATTTGTGTTGCCTCTATGGTGACATGCTTAGCTATGCTGCTCTTTTACCTCCCAAACTTTAGGGGAGAACGTTACCTCCGAGAGGCGGGTCTCCCCTGACAAGCTCTATCGGGCTGCTTTGTTGAGGAGTCGATTTGCAGATACCATTCTTAAGGCTCGTGAGAAGACCCTCGATCAGGTTAGTCCCATGAACTTGCTTGTATTTTCTTCAATTGACTTGCTTTTATTGAAGAAGGAAGTTTTTGTTCTGATTAGGGTGAAAAGAAGGATCCTGAAAGGTTGAGACGGGAGAGGGAGGAACTTGAGAGACAGCAGCGTGAAGGCATGTATATTTTTCTTTTGTTCCAAATAATGAATGCCATTCTCCTGTTGTATTGATTTAGATTGTTATCTTTAACTCAGAGAGAGCACGTCTGCAAGCAGAAGCTAAGGCTGCGGAGGATGCTCGGAGGCGAGCCAAGGAAGAAGCTGCTGCAGAAGCAAAACGAAAACGAGATCTCGAGCGAGAAGCAGCTCGACAAGCCTTGTTGCGGGTAAGACCTCTCTATTCCCCTGTGGAAACTTAACATGTAATTTGTTCCAGCCTTGTCTGTAAACTTCAAACTCTTCTTTATGAATTGAACAGATGGAGAGGACGGTGGTGATCAACGAAGGCAACGTGCTTTTGAAAGATTTAGAAATGCTTGGTACTGTTCCAGGAGAGCATATACCTTCCTTCTCCATTGACAAGAATGATTTCAATCTTGGGGGAAGCAATCCTTTAGAGCGGCTTGGTTTGTACATGAAAGCCGAGGACGATGAGGAAGAGGACGGAGATGAACCAAACATTGTTCCTGCCAACGAGATCGAAGAAGGCGAAGTTGACTGAATGCTTTGTCGGTTCACTTGTGCTCCCCTCGTCTGACATTTTTGCACATGATGGAATCAAGAAATTGGCTGAAATAGATTTCCTTGGCATTTGATACCTGTGGGAGAGAAGAAGTGATTTGAAGTAGTGGAATATTCTGCTGCTTCAATGCCTTTGATGGTTTTGTGTGTTTTGTTACAATTGTACAAAAGATAAGACATTTGTGAAAGCTTATTCATTCCATTTTTGCCCAAAACCGCAGTCCATGTTTTGTTTTTTTTAGGTTGAGGAAGACTTAACTCCATTTTTGGGCCTCTGTATTCTGGATTTTTCCTGTTCCAAACAGCACCTGAAGACTATAATTTAACAAGTTGAGTAGTTTGTTTGTTTACAATTTTGTATAATTTCTAACTTCAGAAGAAAAGATCTGAATAAGAAAGAGCATGTTTTACTTCATTTTTTTTAATGGATCTCTTTGCCATCATTGTTTTTTCTATTTTTTCAAACATAAAGAAGCTTAGTTTTGTCCAGGAGATGTTCTTTCAAGTTTCATACCACTAGATGAAACCTTGCAAGTTACTGAATAGCTTTCATGGAAGATCTCTGACAGCAGCACATGAACAAGGACTCTGTGCTCAAGCAATGGATGCCATCTTCACCATCTCAAGCCATCTGGAAATGACCTAAAAAGCACCAGTTATGCTTCAATTCCACTCATCTCATTTCAGGCAAGAGTAAAACTTAAGGTTTCTTTTAGTCCTCCGACTATTGTTGATTTGACGATAGAAAAGATTGATGGCTTCACAGCCAAGTATCATTTACAATAATTAACTTAAGATGTAAATCAATCAATCAATCAATCAATCAACAACAAAACAACTCAGGTCCTTGTCGATCTAATGAGAAGCACGTCAACAAAAAATGACATTTAGCCATCTTAGAATAGATCAAACCAAATTATACTATCAAACTTCTATGATTCAACTTTGCAAAGACTTAGTTTATTTTGATTATTGACGAGATTGCGTGTCAAAATTAGATGCGTTGCTGATAGCAATTAATCGCGATCCAGAATTCGAGCCGACCACAACGTGGTCCCATATTGCTCAATGTACGTCGAACACGTGTCTCTTGAGAGGTCTCAACGATTCTGGGAGATTCCCGGAAGGCCCATATATCGGCCACGGAATTACACTGCTTGCCATCGGCGCTCATGCGACGTAAGCATGCACCGATGATATCGGACACTGATCGATATTGGATTGTTTCAAATCGTCAAGAAGATAAAAGAATGGTTGCTATTAAATAATTAATATAATTTAATAGAAATACGTCTCCTCGGCGACAAATTAAAATAATATATTTTTTATTATAAAAACTTTGCTTTCAAATATATCTGCTTTTGTATTTTTTTTTGCCATTGGTAACGTCACAATATATATAAGATTTTTTTGAAAAAATATTTAATTTTTTACTTCGATAATGACATCTTGTCGATTTGCATGCTTTTAAAAATTAAATAGCCATATAAATGGGAAACTTATAAAAATAAAACATAATAATTATACATTGTAGTCAGTCAAATCAAATTCTATTTTTTATGAAATAAAAAATGGTATAAAATCTGGACCAAGCTTCCAAAATCTCCACAAAATTTGTATTTTTATTACAAAATTATCCAGAAACACGTTAAATAAATTCCAAATGAATGCTTTTCTAAAACATTTTTTACATGATTTTTTTTTAACAATTCTCTGTACTTATCCTTTCAAATAAAATTTAAATATTAAATTATATTTTAACATTTTATTAAAAAACATTTAAATGTAATTTAAGTGCTGAGGAGGTAAACTGTCATTTGCTTGTCGGAAACCGCTAGTGGCCAACGACGACGTCGGCAATGCAGTATCCACCGTACATTTTAGGCTACCTTATCTGACGGCTGTGAATAATATTGGAAGAATCTAATAGACGGCCGACATCGGTTTTATTATTCAGACCGGCCGTCGGCGCCTCGAATCCGGTCTCATAGAAGTTTATATGCGGTAAAGCAACCTTGCTCCCTTTGTGCGGACAGTCGCAGTTTAAAAAACCAACCATCGGCAGTTAAAGCCCCGAGCCATCGCTCTGCTTTTATTTCAGGTTTGTCTATAATGGAACTTGGAATCCACTTCGAAGCCTCCATGCGCACTCACCCCGCCCACTAGTTTCGCGGGTGTCGGCGTCGTGGTGTCACCTCGGTCTCGTTCATAGCTCGTCTGTTAGTAAAACCCTATCTCCGGCGAGGTGGTCTCGACGGGGATTGCCATTGCTCCCAAGCTGGATTGTTAGAAAACACCATGGTGGAATTTAGTTTTTTAAGATTGGTAGGTTTTGGTGCTGGAGGAGTACTATACTGTTATTTAAGTTGCTGAAGCAGTAGCTGTTTTGAAAGGAATTGCTTGTTATTGGTATTTCGCTTCTACTTTCAGGTTATTGAGGTTACGGTGTAACTGGGCTTTTCTGGTGAGTTCGGTTGGTAGATGATTTGGATCCTGTTGAGGAAGAATAGATAGATGGATTCTCCTGATGCTGAAGGGAGATTTTCTGTTTCTGGCGATGCTAAGGTAATGTTTTACGTTTTTGATGATAGCTAAAAGCATAGAGTTGGCTTTGTAAATCAGTCTACTTTAAAGGATTCATAAACAGCTTCTCGATTATGTAAGCCTGTCAATGTTCTTGATGATTTCCTTACAATCTAAATATTTGGAAATTTGATATCGACTAAGTATGTTATTATTTTTCCACTGGTTCAAAGCTTCAAATCGTTGAATTATTGTCCTTTTCCCTCTCTTGAGTGGTTCGTCTATTAATTTCTCATATGATTGGATGGAAACTCTACGATCGAGTATTGATAAGGTTGTGTTTTTGTGATACAGTTGCATGGGGGAATGTGCAAAATACTCTCTACGATTGTTGGAAAAGTGCAGGAGATCTTTCCTTTTATTGAAGCATCAAGACCTCGAAGTAAGTCTGGAATACAATCTCTGTGTGCGCTGCATGTATCTCTTGATAAAGCCAAAAGCCTACTTCAGCATTGCTCAGATTGCAGCAAGCTCTATTTGGTGAGAGCCGTTTTCTTTATTGATTGCCCATACCTATTGGTTAGCCTTGGTGGTTTATTCTTCTAGCATGTTTATTCCTTTGTCAATCTGGGATTGATTAGCAAATTTAAATTTTTAATAATCAAGTTGATTGTTTAAAATGACCAATTTAATGTTTTTCTCTACTTTTGTCACAGAGGCAGCGTTACATGAAATTTTTGTACCTCTCATTTCATCATGGAATGAATTTTTGTTATGTTACCTTCATTTTTGTCAGATGACGGTATTTAAAAGTTAGAAATAGCCATTTGGGTGGTCTTTTGTGCATCACTTCCTTTTCCAATATTTAAATAGTCAGAGCCATGTGTTGGGCCAGTAAATTATAAGGATTTTTTAAAACATTTAAGTATGTAGTATGTTAACTATCATGGATTTAACATAGGAAGTATGCTTACTACTAATGATGTGTTTGGATGGATGAAATCCTTTTACTTTAGACAATGGCATCGCTAGCATACTCGTCTTGTATCATTACATTTTTATACTTTGTTTGACGTTCAGGCCATTACTTGTGATTCAATTCTCATGAAATTTGAGAAGGCAAGATGCTCACTTCAAGAAAGCCTCAGACGTGTTGAGAATATAGTCCCACAAAATATTGGTTGTCAGGTTAGTTATAATTTTGTAGTATTTATGTAACCCTTCCATTTAGTATACTCACTGAAATGCAATTTTGGTTATCCTAATCACATGATCTTTGTTTTTGAGCTTGCATTATTCTAAATGATTGTTCATTTATTTATTTAATTAGTTGAATATGTTCATTAAATCAATGAAATTTAAGTACTTTGTAATAACATCTATGAAATTCTATTAACATAGCGGACTAATGTTCTAAATTATAGCTAACTTAAGATAGGTAATATAATATTCTTTTTTATAATTTTGGGCAGCTAGAAAAATGAATTTTCATGTTATAAACTGTTGCATGCTGGTTGTACTTCTTTAAAAAAGATACTAATGTGTTTCAGTTAACCTATTATGAAATTGGGGTACTGTCCAAGAAGTCTTAAAAGTACTTTTTAGCTTACATTTGGCAATTTGTCTGACAAGGGGCATCAAATAAGCAAATCCAATTGTCTGATAGGTGGTCAAAGCTGGAGGATGGATGGTGCCCATTCATCTTTTTCATAAAGCCATTAGCTTGCCTACTTGCAGTCTGATCCTTCGAGCTGCAATTATCACCCGTCATTTTGGCTCAAATAGCTTTTTGACAACTTAGTATCAGTTTTATTTAATATCAAATCAGATAGAGAAATATATCTGAGACATAACCACCAAAATTGAAATAAAACTAGATAGAAGTCCAATTTATTCATTTAGTTATCTATTAAAGTGTAATAACAAACTACTTACTGAAATTGGTTATATTAAAAATGCATTAGCTGAACAGTTACATCATCAGTCCTCATAAGCAGCCTCCATATGTCACATTATGCTGCAAAACTGTGTAGTTTGATTGTGTAGGGATCGGCTTTGGAAAATCAAGGTAAATATAAGGCTGTGTAACTATTCATTTTGACAATCAATTTCAGTTGGTGCCTGAAGCTTTATATATGGCTAGTAAGAGTATTTGATTTCCACCATATGTTATGTGTATTAAAACTTAGAAGAAAAATGCCAACTTTATGATGTATTTTATAGATTGAAACATTGTGATTCAAGGAATGTGTATTTTTGAACTCTTTGTGGGTGACATTATGCTACATCATTAGAAGGTTTTAAGATAAAGTTGATTTAAACATTGGCAAAAAAACGACATAAAATCAAACTTGTATCGCATATTGTTAGTCTGTTTAAGTTGGATTAGCTTAGTTTAAACCATCATGGTAGAGGTTCTAAGGTGTTAAGAGAGTAACACACAGGGGCTTGAGTTGGGTCATATACATAAGTGTATGTCTTCCAATTCAAAAAGCTTAAGTGGATGACTTAAGGTTAGTATTTTGTATGTTAACATCATAATTTATTGAATTATCAATGCGAGATTATTCTTTATGTGTACTGCAACATATCCTCCTCTCTCATGAGAATTCATCCACATTGGATCTACTCTTCAAACAAAATCCTCTTTTATTCCATGTAAGTGTGTCCATCATTGGTCCTGGCAAACTATGCAAGTTGGCTTTGCCATAGCATGTCAACTTTGTTGAATCCTCACCTTTGACTTATGTTCTTTTCGAATCATGGCAAATCAGCTTTGTCTTATCATATCATTATTTTGATTTTTTTCCTTGTCGAACCATTGGAAATTGGCTCTACCAAAATTTTGCCTTATCATATCTAATTGTTACCTTTGTCCTTATCAAAATATCCAAAGTCGGCTTTGTCAAAACCATGAACCTTAGCTCTACCCCATTTTAACTTTGTTTTTCTGTTGATTTTGTCCCACTACTTGATCCAAATTGCATTACAATCGGGCATCCAAGTTTGGCTTAATACACAAATGAAACCTACCAATCCAAAAGCCTAAGCTTGTTTGTCATGATTTTATATGCTAACATTGAGTACTCAATGTGCAGTGTTTCATTATTTTTATCTTATAACAATGGTTTCTCTTCACTATCATAGTGGACACTTTTGGGGTTATTGCACCTACAAAGGGTGGTCGGAATCTTTTGCTATCTGTTGGATTGAAACTTGGTGACAGTCATCTCAATTCTTTAGTTATAATGTGGTGGAAAAGTTTGTCAACATTTATATTTTGTACATTTTAAAAAGTATATATAGATTTAACTTATGGCAAAACAACATTTACTGTTGTTAATGCATTTTTAAATTTTTAGATGTGGTAATTGTTTGACATATAACATTTTTTGAAATTTTGTAGCTTCGTTTTAGTTCACTACATTTTTAAAATGCTTCATGTTTGTAATGTAACAATTTAAATTCAAAATAACTTACAGCAATTATATATATATTTGGATGTTGTATTTTAAACTTAAAATAAAAATTTTAATTTTATGATGTTGGAATTTTAAAAAATTACTTTGTTTTTGGCCTTGCATTTTAAATAGCTTTAAATTTTGGTTATAAACTTTTGAATTTAAAATGCAAGAAAAACTTTTGAATTTAAAATGATTTGCATATAAGTTTATTTCCATGTTTGGACATTCAATTTAAGATTTTTTTTGTTCTGTATGTATATAGAATATATGCATTCTTTTATTAATATTATTATTTTTATTTATATTATAATATAGATACATATATGAATATATTATTTTTTAAGTAGTTTTTTATAAGTTTATGTAAATAAATTAATTTTATGATCATTCTTTGCTGTTTAACATACTATTTTTTAATTTAACAAACAATATTTTAATTACATATATTTTTTTTTTGTATGGGAACATGAAGTAATATTTAAAAACATTCTCTGAATAGCTTTTATAGACTTCATTCTCACATTTGATGTTTCTATGCAAAACAAATAAGTAGCATACTTAGTAGTTATTTTTGCTAAGCAAAAGTATTACCCAAGTTATTTATGAAATTTTCTCAAAATATTACCCAAGTTAAGCTTGATTCTTTAATCTATGTTAGAGCTCATGCTACTTGAGTCATCCTTAATCCTTTACTATTTATTCCATCTTTGTTTTGCTAAGCAATACTAAAGGTTTCTTCTCCAAGATCATAAGGGAACATTCTTTTCTACTTAGTTTATTGAGTTTGTTCTTGTTCCTGGATATTTAATCATGCTAATCTAATTTCTATATTTCAAATCATTTTGATATATCTAATATCCTTAGTTAAAGCTTGTGCGGCTTGGACGGCTTATGTGTCATGTGGCTAGCTGCTACTTTGACTGTTTCATCTCCAACTTGACGTCGCTATGTCAGCCTTTTGTCTCAAACTACTAGACTGTATTTTGAGGCTTTTCATGTTGAGCATAAGCACCTAATTTTTGTTGACCAGCATATTTTTAATCATTTTATTATTGTTAATCATGTCTATTTCATTATGATGTTGCCATGAAAATATTGGGGCTAATAATGTTGCTCGTATAAGTCCAAGATATTAAACTTTTACCATATGTATACTCTTTCAAATAATTTCTATTTAATATTAATTTAATTTTAAAATTGGATTCTCAACTTTTAGCATATGTAAGTTATGGCGGCACTGTTTGCTCTTCAAATTGAGGGATTACTCTTTGGTTCTTTTTTTTTTTTTGGATATTAGAATTTCCTTTGATTAATTGCAATTGTTTTGTCAGCTTTTCTTGTCCTGTCTTCAGCAGCTTTACAAAGTATTTTGGAGGCTTGTCTTGTTAGGCGTAATAACCCTTTCTGTTTTGTTGGTCCGGCCTTTTCTTGTCTTCAGCTGCATGACAAATTGTTTTGACGCTTTTCCCTTTAGGAATAAGGGTTCTTCCTTTACTTTTATGCTTGTCCGACATGGACATTTTTTTAAGCATTTTACGAAAACTTGTTGCTAATCATATCTATTTCATTATTATTTTATTACATATATATTTGGGCTAATTGTGCTATTGATAAAAGTTCTAGACACTAAAACTTGTACTATATTTATGTTCTTTCAAAATATTACTAGACAGTATTAATTTAGGTTTGAAATATAATTTTTAACTTTTAGCATATTTAAGAATTGGTTATGGGAAAGCAACGCTGTTTGCTGTTTAGTGATCCTTGAACAACCTTGTACAGTTTGCTGAAACTAAGCTAAAAGCTTATTGTTTGTATGCTCTAACTGATGAGTAGTTTACTGGTTATGCATCAAACTCATGACATAGTGATTATGGATAGAATCCTTCTGACCAGTGTTTTGGAAGCTTATGGAGACTTTTCTTCTGTAGATGGTTTTAATTTTCTACTCTTTTCCCTCAGATTCTAGAGATTGTTGATGATCTTGATGTTGTCACGTTTGAGCTGGATCAATCAGAAAAACAAGTTGGCAATGATGTCATTTCATTGCTGCAGAAAGAAAGGAGAGGAAGCAGTAGTCCTAGTTATAATGGTGAACTTGAAGTATTTCGTAATGCTGCATCAAAGCTTGGTATCACTTCCTCTCGTGCAGCACTGGTTGAGAGAAGGGCTCTTAAGAAGCTCATTGAAAGAGCCCATTCAGATGATGACAAGCGAAAGGAGTCAATTGTCTCTTATCTACTTCATCTCATGAGGAAGTACTCACAGCTTTTTAGAGGTGAGATAACTGATGAAACTGACTCTGCTCCTTGCTCTCCTACAGTGTTGGCATCTTTAATTGATGTCTCTGATCCAACTGGAAATGGTTTGGCGTTCGAAAAGCAAATCGATAAGTTCAGTAATTTCAACTCCAAGCAGAATGTTATAGCTTTTGGAAGCTTGCCTATTCCTCCAGAAGAGTTGAGGTGCCCAATGTCCTTGCAGCTTATGTATGACCCGGTTGTTATTTCATCAGGTCAGACATATGAACGGGCCTGTATTGAAAAGTGGTTCGTTGATGGGCATCATACTTGCCCCAAATCCCAGCAACAACTGCCTCATCTGTGCTTGACCCCAAATTATTGTATCAAAGGCTTGATTGCTAGTTGGTGTGAACAAAATGGTGTCTCCATTCCTGATGGTCCACCTGAGTCCCTTGATTATAACAATTCGAGACTTCGACTCTCTCAATGTGAGACCACAGATACTCAATCTACAGGGAGCAGGAATTCCTGTCTGCTAAAAGATGAAGAGGTTGTTCCCTTTGGCATTAATGGTTCTGTTCCATTGATGCTGAATGAAGTTGACAGCTTAGAGGTTAATATTTGTCAGGCGTTTGAAGAGGATGAACTTCAGAGGTATGAGAGTTTGCTTTCTGTTCTTTCTAGTGGTATGAGCATCAGGCAGCAATGCAAAGCTGTGGAACAAATATGGTTATTGCTAAAGGATGATGAGGAGGCAAAGATATATATGGGTGCAAATGGTTTTGTTGTGGCACTTGTCAAGTTTTTGAAATCAGCCATTGATGAAAGTGATGAGAAGGCTCAGAAAATTGGGTCCTTGGCTCTTTTTAACCTTGCAGCCAACAACAACCGGTAAATTTGTCACTTGCAACTCACATTAAATCAGTGTATGCTTTAATTTACAGCTCTTGGTTATGGTTTCTTTAATTTTCACTTCAGAAATTGCTTATGTTCTATTTATGAAATGAGATTCTAATGGATGTACTCCTTTCTTGATGAACTCTGATCTTTTTTGAAAGATTATTACACATAGATTGCAGCTATTTCCATGACTCGTGCAGTGTTGTAATCAATCTTTTCCTTTGAATCCTTAAGTTTAAGATCTTTGTTCTTGCTCAAACAGTTTATTTAGCATGGTTGTTGGAATAAATTTACATGTGCGATATCAAAGTATCAGATATTTATATACTAAGGATGCTTTTGTGAACTCCTAAAAAGTTTTCATCCATTTCAGGAACAAGGGAAATTTGTTGTCCTGCGGCACCATTCCTCTCCTACAGAAGATGATCCACAACCCTTCAACACGGGATTCTGCGATTGCTCTCATCTCCAATCTCTCATTCCTTGAACAAGCAAAGCCCATAATCGGATGTAGCTATGCTGTTCCCTTCCTCGTCCAATCCTTACATCTCGAAAACCCTAAGCATAGCAGCTCCTGCAAACATGGTGCATTGACCACCCTCTACAATCTCTCCACTCATCCATCCAATAATGAACTTCTCCTCAACTCTGGCATCATAGATGCCCTTCTCTCTCTGCTTGCTTCAAATGAAGATGAACATCTCACATGGACTGAGAAGGTACTGTCCATCTTCATCAACATAGCATCCAATCAAGCTGGAAAGCTACAAATGGTATCAACACCTGGACTGATTTCTACTCTAGCTGTTATGTTGGACACTGGTGAGTTGACAGAGCAGGAGCAGGCCGTCACATGCATTTTGATCCTCTGCAACGACGACGACCATTGCATTGACATGGTTCTTCAAGAAGGCGTGATACCGTCCCTCGTGTCGATATCGGTGAGTGGCACCGCAAATGGAAGGGTGAAGGCTGAGAAGCTGCTCAAGGTCTTCAGGGAGCAAAGACAGCGGGAGACCGCTGCGCTTCAGCAAGAGGAGATCAACAATGAATGTGCAGTAATCCCCGAAATGAAACCTTCATGCAATTCCAGGTCTAAGAGGCTTGGAAAGACGCTAAGCATCATATGGAAGAACAGAAATTTTTCTGTGTATCAATGCTGAAGCTCTTCCTTGTGTAATTAGTAGCAGTCAGGTGCTCTGTTAAGTTGCCTCAGAGAAGAATATAAACTGCGTACAGGCTTCTTTTTCACGTGTATCAGAGCCTGGGAATGTGAGGTCAGGTGCTCTACGATTGCTGCCTTCTCAACCTGTTTATGGATTAATCTAGCACAGTGAAGAAGGTTGGAAAGGGTTTCTTATTGAAGTTGCTATTATAAGCTGCACAGGTCTGTCATTTTCCAAAGAAGAAACGTTAGCATAGCCATTAAGCAGTTCCAGAGGCCGTAGAACCTGCAGTTTATGTTACTGATCAGATTGGCATATGCAAGGGGATATTTTATCGATAGGCAAATCGCAATGATGTCGAACGTTTTATGATTTTGTTGCAAATGTGTAAAGTTTATTATTGCTGATGCACTATAGGAGTTTGTTGACTATATGTTCGATGGAATCAAGTTGCGTTTGATTTTAATCAACAGGGAGTGTGTTTGAACTGATCTTGATCTGATCCTACAAGAAGATGATTTGGAAAAAAGAAATGTAATTGATTTCTTTTGTTTCTTGTTAACCTCAGTCCAAATTGGATTTGATTTATTTCCATTAAATGGAAGAAGCTATGGATCTATGTGGATTCTTCTGTAAATTGATCGGATTGAATTCAAACATATGTCATGAAGAGAGGTTTTAGAAGTAAAATTTTTATAGTTTTATCATTTTGATCTTGAATTGAACTAGCATCATCTTTGGATATGATCTTGATTTATTCCAAAATTTTGCTAATAATTAAAGCTAGGTTTTGGCAAGATTGATTTGATTCTTTTTATTGATTTTTAGTTTTTTGTTCAAGAATTTTATTTATACTTTCATTTCAAATTAGTTTGATTTAATTTAAATTTATCTTATAATTAATTCATAATATTTTTTGTTAGAGAAGTGTTGGACTCATAATTGAATTATTTAAATTATTGTATATCAATTTGAGCCCTATTCAAGTCATGTTCTAATATACATTTTAAACATTCTTTTAAACATCGAGCTAAAAAAAAACAACCCAAATCATGAGTTTTGATCTCTTTTTCTATGCTTTAATTCTATCTAGAACAAGAATTGCTTGAGAGTCTCTCATTCCTAATTGTGCATCATAAGATATACTTGCTTCTTATAATGATGATATATATTGAGAGTTTTTACATTATGCATTTCAATTTTATTTCACTTCATAATTTTTTTGTAAAATATTTTAGAGCTTTTTATAAACAAAAATGTAGCTGGTGTGATCATCCAATTTAGATTTTTAGAATACAATCGATCTTATAAAATTTACTTGTCATACTCAGAGTATTCGATTTGATTGGATTAATTTCTACTTAATTTATTTCATTTTATCATATATGTTAGATGACAAAAACTTTTTTAGTATTATAAATATTGAATTCTCACAATGCCTTCAATTAGTTATGTAATTATTATATTTAGATTGATATCGTTTGTCTCAACAGTCATCTTTGATACATTTATAATTTATTGATTATGTATTTACATTTATTATATTACTTTTAAAGAATGATATGTTATAATTTGCGATTGATTAATTAGCTCTTATTGGTTATCTTAGATTGTTTAAGATTATCTCAAATAATTTGTTCAAATTGTCTTATGCAATTGTTTGATGGTCTTCTCAGATTCAAAGCAAATTATTAAGATGGATCTAATGATCATAGTTTTAATAAAATTAAAATTACATTGATATATTTGATGTCTTAAAATAGTCAATGAGCTTTTATTTAAAAATTGATATATTAATCATTTTTTAATCTTGATTGTATTCTTAAAATCATTATTTTTTTATTTAAATATTTTTATATTAGCATATTTGTTTATTTATTTATTATTAGTTTTGCATTAATTTGAATATCTTTTTTTTTATTTTGTTTTTAAACAAATTATTATTTTTTCTCCACTTCAAATTTTTAGACTTGCTTTAAAAGATGCATGAGCTGAAACTAATTCATACTTCTCCTTTTGTATCTCACTCTTCACAATAAAATAGTCCATTCGTTGGTTTTTTACTCCCACAGATGCAGAGCTCTGTCATGTCTATGTTAGTTTTGAATCAACTTCTATGATAGAACAGCGTTCATACGCTTCGGGCTTTCTTCATGAGAAGATTTGCCAAGTAAGTTTTCACATTCTTCCGATTAGTTTCTCAAAGACGGTCCTTTGGCAGTTTTTCTGCGATTTTCCTTCAAATTTGTGCTCTTCTTGAGGATTTTACTCACCAGATTCCTCATAGTCCGAGAAAAGAAAACTCATGGCTCCGGAAAGTTGCGACTTTGACAAACAGGAGGCTGAGGTCCTCAAGCATGCTTCGTCTCCTTCTAATCCTCCTTCTCTTCCTTCCGCTACTTCTCCTCTACTTCTTCCCTCTTTTCCCTCTTCTTCAGCTTCTCCTCTTTCCCCGAGTTCTCAGCAGGAAAAGACCACCGGGAATCTGCTGGTATCCGAGAAGCTTGCCGAGGAATCTCAGCCGCCAGTTCGCTTCGGCAACCGATGCTCGAGCTGCCGGAAAAGGGTTGGCCTAACTGGATTTCGTTGCCGTTGCGGCGAGCTTTTCTGTATGTGGCACCGTCACTCCGATACCCACGACTGTACCTTCGACTACAAATCTGCAGGGAAGGAAGAGATATCCAAGGCCAACCCAGTTATCAGAGCAGCTAAAATCATCAAGATCTGAGGTAGCTTTATTACAGTTTTCCCCCATGTCTGCTTTACCTGCCATTTTCGAACTGATATCCCTTTGTTTTCTTGATTCATATTTGGAAATTTAAGCTTTTACTGCAATAATATTATGGACATGTTTCTAATTTCTATGCTTTCCCCTTTATTTAAATTCTGCTTAGGTTTTCTGCTATCTTGGTCTTTGTTGTGCTCATGTTCCTTTGAATTTGTCTTTTGGGTTTATGGTTGCGATTATAAAATGCTATTTGATCCTTCAATAATAAGATGTTATTTAGTAAAAAAATTGCTATATACTTTTTTCACAAGACTAAGTTTGCACGGCTTTTGCAGTTGAAAAAAAAAAAAAAAAAATCAATAAGCACTTTTGAAAAGAACATCAAACCAATCCAAATATTGAACAGGGTTACCTGGGAATCAGCTTTTTCTTCGAGGTGTTGAAAAGTTTGCTTTGTTTCTTTATGAATGGGGCCTCTTTCCTTTACTTCGCTACTACTGTATGCTGCATGACTTTTGTCTGCTTCCTTGTGTCATATGGATCTTCCTGTAGCTTGTTCAGTACTGTACTATGACAACTTAGATTAACCAAAATTGTTTATTTTTGTCTCCTTTTGAAAATATAAATCAAATTGTTCTTCCAATCCAAAATACCATTCTTGAATTATAATCCATCATACCATTATATCAATGTGGCTGCCAAGTGTTCAACAGCATTTAGATGGTTTTAGATCTAAAGGTGTTAAACAGCTTATTTTATCTCATTACTCTATTTTCTTAGTCATTCATTTCCCCATGCCTCTAGTTCATATTTCTGGGTCTATCAAATTGTTCTTGTTAGATTCATTAGAATACCAGCTGAAACAATTTTAGTGTTTCAACCTTTTTGCTTCCTTCTCCTTGTCTTCTGAATTTAAAATGATATTTATTTTATCTTGTGATTTTTTATAGATTATCCCTGACCTTGTGTCATATTGTGAATACCATTCTCTTCTTGGTGGTTAATTCTGTTAATTTTGTTTGATGAACAATGTCATTCTAAATCAAATCAACTTTTCGTTAGGATTGGACTCACATCAAAGTGAATGATCTAACAATTGAAATTTGATTTATGCTATCATGACATATTATTAAATTATGTAGCAACATCAAACTAGTATAGCCTTTAATTCCAATGGATAAGGTCATAAAAAATTGTGATAACTGTTTGCTTGCATTTTTGTTCTTGGGTATGTTGAAGCATTCATAAGTAGCTCTATCAATTTGTTTGTAGAACAACATTGAAAATGGGTTTTTTTTCAGATCACGTTGATATGATGAGATTGAGAATATCATGCTTGCTTTGTTACAAATGTCATCATTCACACAATTCTAATACTTCTTCTCTTGATATAGACTTTTCTTTTTTCAGTTTTCAAATGACTGATGTGATTACATTCCAAATGTAAGCTTGATAAACATTTCATGTTATTCTTCCAGCAAAGCTATTTTTTTATTTTTATTTTTTTTGGTGAAGCTCTCAATTCAAACATGTTATGGCACTTCAAATGACTTACATTTTCTTGTCAGAATATATGAATCGATGATAGTTATGATTTAGCTCTTGGTCTGTAAGATTCCTTGTTTTGTTGTGAGGAAATTGTTCACACTTGGGGATTCTTCTGTTGTAGAAAAAAAGATGTTGATATAAAACTTCATTTGAATTGCTGCTTGTGAAGGGATTGTTAAATGTGAATAGATAAGAACTTTTTCACATGAATCATATGACACAATTTTATGTAACAACAAATTATAAGCACTTTTAGAAAGCACATCCAGACAAATATTCTTCATGTGGAAGTAATTCACCTTAGTTTGCATCAAGATGGAAGTAATTCACCTTCCCTGTATTGACATCAGCTAGGTGCATTACTGGTGCAATGGGCTTTGAAAGCAAAGCTGAAAGTATCTGAAGTATAATTGGAGAAACCAACCATGGAGAAGGCTTGTTTCTGGATGATGATGATGGCCAAATTAAGCTCCTTTTTAAGTTATTTCGTTGATAGAGTCCAAGTGGGGAGGGTTTTGTGAAATCGAAGTGTAGTACTACTATCTATGAGACATCTTCATTGAGCTGAACCTTATATTTTCCTATATGTAAGTCATGCAAATTTGTTGGGTTCACTTTCCTCTTTGTATGTTTTGAGAGTGGGCAATTTACTTGACTTATTCCTTGGATTAACTATAACGGCTCTGTTTGGAAAAAAGGGGTTTGGTGTTAAAACAAATCTAAAAAATGTAAGGTTGTAAGAAAAAATACAGGAAAATAAATCAATTGTTTAATGTTGAAGTTTTAGAAAAGAAACTAAAAAAATAGTTTATTTAGTTATATCATTTCTTAAACTATTGTCTTTTAGAAATTGTTGATCATTAAATGGGATATAATATCTTTGATGATCGACACTACCATTGTTAAAATGTTTGTTGATCTCACAAATTTGTTGCTTCTAATTCGTGACAATGTTGTTAAGCAATACTAACTTAGATAATAGATCATTGGGATTGTTGTCCATGATATTTGATGTAATTCTAGAAATCACCTTATGAATTCAACCATTTTTCTTTGATGTGAAAATTGAAGATTGCTTAGCCTATTGCAATTCATTATAAAAGAGAAAGTTGTAATGGTGAAACTTGTAGTTATAAATTTATAATGTAATATTGAAAACTTCTATGTTTATGTATGTATGTATACATTTACACTCACACACACACACATACACACACACACACACACACACACATATATATAATTTAATTTATATGAAAATAAAGCATATCATAATGAACTTATTTTATGTCATTTCTCATATCAATGTTATTCAATTTATATAAAAATAAAATATAACATAATAAAACTTGTTCTACATGTCATTTCTTATATCATAGCTTTTAATAAGTCACATCACATTTCTTATTTCATAACTTTTCACATCTTGTCATTTGGTTCACAAACATTATGCTTCATTTTTATCATTTACCATAGCAACAACATAAAATTCTATCACTTTGAATGTTATAAATTGTATTATAAAAATACAATATAATTAAAGTCTAAAGAAAAGTGCATATTTCTATTATAACTATAAGAACAAATAAAACATATCCATTTTATCTTGTTTAAGTACAATTTGAATGGCAACTATTAGAATATGTTAATGCTAAAACTCAAGCTTGCTAGATACCAAAAATATAATAATAGTTGTAAATAGCATAATTCATAATATAATGTTGGTTTAGTTTATCTATTTGAATTTGCATCTTAATTATTGTTTATGCATGCCAAACACTTGGAAAACCACATTTCATTGTATCATATACCTTTTCAATTGTTAAATTTATCAAAATATTAAAATACTAATATTTCATTTAATTTTTCTTTCAAAATATTCAAATATTGCTTTAAAATTAGTCAAAAAAAAGTTTTCTTATTTTTTCACCTTTTTACAAAATTTTTTCTATGGTCATAAGGAAATAGATTGTAGAATCTTTTAAAAGCCTTGGGAATGGAGGTTTTTGATGAAACTTAAGGAAGTATTTTCAAGGTTTGTCAAGAAGAGTTTAGACTATATACCATAGATCATATTATTCAATGTAATTATAAAAAGCTTTTATGCAATGTTGATGGCAAATAAAAATTCTCAAAACTCCAAATCTAAAATTTAAGCTCAAATAACACAAAAAATCACTTAAATGCTCAATATTCCTTAAACAAGTATCAAAACTCAAACATTTTATAATTCCAAAGAAGATAAGTTCACCAAAGTTGAAACTCCTACCAATCTCATTGTGAGTTGCTCATCTCCTTTTTTTTATTCTCTACAACACTTGAATTCTTCTCTTTCAAGTTGTCTCTTTCTCTCTTCTCATAATTACTCTCAATTATATTAAGCTTTCTTCCTCTCTTGCTTCAAGGGTTATCATTTCAACTAATATCACTTACAAATTCACCTCAATATATAACAAAACAATTTTTTTAAAAACCCATTTGATAGTGCTCTTTCCAAGCATACTTTGTTTTAAGTTTTGACCTTTATTTGATGTTTTAAAAATTTTATTTACATTATCTTTTTAATACTAATATTTTGCTACAACTTCAAAACTTTAAAATTTTATTTACATTATCAAATCGCTTTAATTTCATTGAAACAATATCTATTAAATTCAATTAATAAAATCTTAATATTTAAGGATTTGCTAAACTTAAAAAAAAATCAAAATATATAAAATATATTAAACTAACTCAAATTTTATAATTTGATATTTGAAACCTTCTCATTTGCTCATATCTATTTTATAATTATCTTAATAATTTATATGACAACTTTGATGACTTACAATCGATCATGTTATTCATAGATTTGTAATAAACCGTTTTTCGATAGACAACATAAGAGCAATTAAAGAAATACCTAATGAATGCATATTGTCATTGTAATAAACTTGCTTTTGTCCCATTAAAGCATATAAGTATTTGAAACTTCAAAATAATCATGTTGTGTTATTATTGTAATATTAAGCTTATAATGATCATCTCTTAATTTTGATAGCTTGTTTTGGGCTCTATTATGACATCTAAAAGGCCATAATAACATTCAAGTATAACTTACTCTTAGTTATCAATAATAGTTGTAATATTATATTGATTGTTATATACAATTAGTTTTCTACTAAATTTAAATCAAATAGGAAGCAATCAACTACTATGATGAAAGGTAATAAGGGGTTGATGTTTATTAAGATGTTTTATGGGAAAACAAATAATTGCTTTTTTTTTTTATAATTATGAGCTTGATTTTGCGACTATGAAGAGTATTGGTATGTCAATGGTGTAAATACAATGATTTATAAATATTAAATCTTAAGAAATAAAAATGATCATTTGCATGATTAATAAGTAAAAAACCTAAGAATCAATACTAAAATTTTTGTTAATCCATTTAAATGTATTATTGACTAATTCACATGTTAGTATAATGGAAGCCAAGGAGAGTTCATTAGTTATTTTTTTATATGATAGTAAGAAAGTTTTGTTAATTTGTTTTGAGTTTTATACGTATTAATATATTTTATTTGTAATATTTTATAAAGAACATTAAAGATTTGTTGTTATAGACCAACATGATTATTTTGTATAATGAATAGATCTTGTTCCACATCCTAGTCTTGATAATACGAAAAAAATATTTAATAATACATATTAATGTTTTTTAAATCATAATGATTATGAATAATAAAGTAGTTAGTCACAACCATGTTGAGAAAGTAAAGTTTTTGTAATATCCTACAATATGTCTCACTCACAACAAATTCTAATTTATGAATTTTTTTTCTAACATATATAATTATCTTTTTTTAACTTTCTAAATTCAAACAATAAGAAAATTAGGTAAAATTTGCATGAAATATATATATATATATATATATATATATATATATATATATATATATATATATATATATATATATATATATATATATATAGAAAAGAAGGTGGAGCCTATTTATTTTTCAGCGAATCACATACTTTTGTCTTTAAAATATTTGATTATTTAAAGTGATTTTTTTATTGACTTTTCTTGTGTAAAAAAATCAAATATATTTTAACTTCTTCTTTTTATAAATCTTTATCAAACGCAGCTCCTAATGAAATTCCATTTTAAAACAACCTTACAAATGGTAATATTCACAACTAAGGTCCACACATGGACCAAAACGAGAGCCAAGGACCCATCGGCAACACGAAGGAAAAAAGTTAAACGTGCCTTAGGGCTCTACAGCTGTTGTTTCGGATGATGCCAGGAGACACCGTCGTACAGCATCACGGGAATGCTACTTTCTTCTGCTGTGGATATAATGTTTTTGCTCCACTTAGCAGAACGATAACCCAAAAGCTACATTTCCAATCCTGCTGTGCAAGGCTTGCAATTACAACTCGGAGATTCTCAATAATGGAAAGCAGATACGCGCCTCAGGTGACCGCCAGAGACATGCCGGCACATGCCCTCCGGCGTCTGTTGGAGTCACCTGGAATACTTCGGAGCCTCTGTGTCCATGATGCCCTCAGTGCCAAGCTCGTTGAGCGGGCTGGTTTCCCGTTATGCTTTATGGGCGGTAGGTGTTTGTTCTCGTGACTCATAGAGGCTTCTTCATACCCTTCTTCCAAAACTAGACGTGAGCATGAATTTGATGAACAAAATAATATCTTGAAACTACCACTTTCTGTTACCTTGGCATAAAAAATGTGGATGAGCAGCCTTGCCATCTCGACATGATAGTTTGGATTATTAGGCTAAGTTTGTTTGTTTTGTTTGGGACCAAATGCGTGCCATGAGTCATGAAGATGGGGTGGATAGTTGGTTGAACTCAAGGATGTTTTTTTTTTTGTTGGTTTAACCGATCAACAATGCCATCTCTTTTCCTATTTTCTACCTGACGTTTTACGACGCTTGATTACAAGAAATTGGAAGACAAACATTAGGAGTTGTCTTGATCACAAGGAAATTGAAAACAAACATGAGAGTTGGCTTTTAGGTTATGCTGGCGTAGTAGTGTCCACCTCGTTGCGTTAGCTGGTGTTCTTTTTGCCCTTTGTCACCATTAACTTATTTGTTGTGGATCTATGGTATTTGGAAACTTTGCTTAATTATTTGTTAGCAAACTTTAAGTGTTTGGTTAGTACTTTTTGTGTTGGTTAGCATATTTTAAATGTTTTGTTTGTTTGTTAGCATTTTTAGGAATTTAAATATTTAAATAATTTTAAATTTTAAATTAGGAATAAACTTTCGAATTAGGAGCAAATATTTGGGAGATTGGTTATTTTTTTCCTATAAATTGATGTAATTATTGCTTTGTAAATATGAATTCATGAATGAAAAGTTCATAGCTTTTTGTCTTCCCGTTGCTTAAGCTTTCTGCTGTTATCTTCAAATTTCTCCTAAAATTTTATTTCCATCAAAATGGTATCTGAGCTTGAAGAAGAAGATCGAATGTTGCAACGTCAAAGGGAGAAGACCAAAGGTATTTTTTTAAAGGCAAAAAGGCATTGTTCTTAATATATCAAGGGCTTGATGAAGCCACTTTTGAGAAAGTTGCAGAAGCGATTACAAGCAAAGAAGTTTAGAATAAACTCAACACAATCTTCAAAAGTGTTGAACGTGTGAAGCGTGTACTTCTTCAAATCCTTAGAGGTGATTTTGAGCAATCAAAGATGAATGAAAATGAGACTATCTCAAATTATGTCTCTTGTTTGATTGTTATTGTGAATTTGATAAAAGAAATGGAGAACAAATTGACGATGTACGTGTCATCGAAAAGGTACTTCGTTCTTTAACTCCTATGTTTGAGCATGTGTTAACAGTAATTAAAGAATCTAAAGGTATATGTAGTTTATCTATTGAAGAGCTAATGGGTTCTTTACAAGTGCATAAGCAACGACTAAAAAAAAGGGTTGAAATTGCACCTATTAATCAAGCATTAGAATCAAAAATGAATTTGAAATAAGACAATACCTTGAAGAAAGAGAATTCAACTTCAAGGGGAAGAGGACGAGGTTCATATCGAGGACGTGGAAGAGATTGTTTCCAAAGCAGATCTCAACAGAAATTTAATCAATTTTACAATCAACAAGGGCATGGAAGAAATAATGCTTCTCGAGGTCGAGGACAAGATAGAAATATTGAATGTTACAATTGTCATAAGTTTGGTCATTATGCTTCTGATTGTTGGTATAAAAATAATCAATCAAACTATGTTGAAACATCATAAGAAGAGTCAATACCTTTATTGGCTAAAAAAGAGGGTAACAAAAAAGATGTATAGTTTCTTGATTCAGGAGTAAGCAAACATATGTGTGGGAAAAGACATCTATTTGAGTTAATTAAAAATGTACAAGCAAGTGTGAGTCTTGGAGACTCATCAAAGTTGAAAGTTGAAGACAAAGATAATATAAAACTTTACAAAGAGAATGAGCTTCCAATTATTATTTCAGATGTATATTTTATTCCTAATATAAAAAGTAATATTCTTAGTCTCGAGCAATTGATTGAGAAAGGATATATTATACATATAGAGAATAGTTATCTTCTTTTGCAAGATTCAAAAGAAAGGAATATTACTAAAGTGAAGATGTCGACAAATCGCATGTTTCCCCTTCAATTAAAGTCAATAAGTGAAGTTTGTTATCTTGGGCATCTTTCAAATGATTCTTTGAAATGGCATCTAAGATATGTTCACCTTAACGTTTGAGGTTTGAAATTATTGATAAAGAAAGGAATGGTGAAAGGTCTTCCTTTATTAGATGATTCAAATCATATATATGAAGTTTGTATACTTGGAAAGTAACATCGTCTACCATTTCAAAAGAATAATACTTGGAGAGCTAAAAGACCGTTGCAGCTTATTCATATAGATATTTGTGGTCCATTGGTGCTATTATCTAATGGAGGTAACAAATATTTTATTACTTTTATAAATGATTTTAGTAAAAAAATATAGACATATTTTATTAAGGAGAAATCTGCTGCTATTTCTATATTTAAAGAGTTCAAATGCAAGGTTGACAAAGAGAGTAAGCTATTCATTTAAAGCATTAGATTTGATAGAGGTGGTGAGTACACTTCAAATGAATTTACTCAATTATGTAAGCAAGAAGGCAAACGACATCAACTTACCACAAGTTATATTCCACAACAAAATGGAGTGGCTAAAAGAAGAAATCGTACTATCCTTGATATGACAAGGACAATGATGAGAGAGAGGAATATGCCAAAAGAATTTTGGGCAGAAGTAGTTGCATGTTCAATTTATTTGTTGAATCGATGTCCTACTAAGGCTGTGTGTTATATGACTCCACAAGAAGCTTGGAGTGGATATACACTAAGTGTTTTTCATTTTCGAATATTTGGTTGTATTGTATATGCATAAGTACCTAATGCATTAAGAAAGAAATTAAATGATAAAGGTAAAAAATACATATTCATTGGGTATAGTGAGGAGTCAATGCCTACAAACTCTATAATCCTTTAACCAAAAAGATTTTTATTAGTTGTGATATTGTGTTTATAGAAGAAGATACTTGGAAGTGGAAGGAAGAGAATAATGATAAAACTATCACACTTGGACAACAAGAAAAAATTCAAAATCAACATACTCATGATCTGAATTCTCCAACAAGCTCTCCTTCAAGAACAACTATTATGCAAAAGACAGCACATTCTATTGACTTAAGCAAAAAGATGAAAATTCTATAAGAGATATATGAGCAAATTTTTTAGTATTCTAACTTATTTTATTATTTTATTGATAATGAACCTATTTATTTTGATGAAGCGGTGTATGATATAAATTGTCAAAAGGCTATGGATGAAGAAATAACATCTATAAAAAAGAATAATACATAGGAGTTTATTGACCTCCCTCCTCAAAAGAAACCCATATGAGTGAAATGAGTTTACAAGATAAAGCATTTGGATAGATACAAGGCAAGACTTGTGGCAAAAGACTTTAAGTAAAAATATGATATAAACTACAATGAGGTATTTACTTTAGTTGCTCAATTTGATACAATAAAGTTAATTTTAACACTTGCAACACATCATGAATAGAAGGTATGCCAACTTGATGTTAAATCTACTTTTTTGAATGGAGTTTTAGAAGAAGAAGTTTATATTGATCAACCTGAAGGTTACAAAATTGTGAGTGATCCACATAAAGTCTATCATTTAAAAAAGGCTTTATATAGATTGTAACAAGCACCAAGAGCATGGAATACTAAGATTGATGGATATCTTCAACAACAAAGATTCCAAAAATATCCATTTGAGCATGCACTTTATATTAAGATAACTTAAAATGATATTCTTATAGTTTGTATTTATGTAGATGATGTGCTTTATACAGGAAATTCTTTTGAATTATTTCAAGAATTCAAAAAAATTATACAGCATGAATTTGACATGACAGATAATGGTAAAATGTCATGCTTCATTGGTTTGAAAGCAAAACAAATGACAAATAGAATCCAAATCTCTTAAAGAAGATATGTTACTAAACTTCTAAGGAAGTTTAGAATGGAAGATTGTAAATTAGTGGCAACACCACTTGATGTGAGAATGAAAATAAGTAGAGAAGGAGAAGGAAAAGATATTGACTCTATTTAGTTTAAAAATCTTGTAGGTAGTATCCGTTACCTCACTATCACAAGACCTGATATTCTATATTTTGTTGAACTCATTAGTTGATATATGAAAAATCCAAAGGAAACACATTAGATGGTTGCAAAAAGAATACTAAGGTATATTAAATGAACACTTGATTATGGTTCATATTTCACTAACCAAAGTGGGACAAATTTATGTGGCTACTCTGACAGTGACTTGGGAGGTGATATAGATGAAAGGAAGAATACAACTGGTTATTGTTTCTTCTTAGGCTCATCAGCATTTATGTGAAGATCGACTAAACAATATGTCATTGCTCTTCCATCTTGTGAAGCAGAGTATATTACAGCTTCATCAACAATTTGTGAAGCAATTTGGTTACGAAATTTATTACAGGAGTTACGTCAACATCAAGAAGAGAACGACAACTATATTTATTGATAATATGTCAGCAATCAAATTAGCAAAAAATCCAGTTCAACATGGGAGAAGCAAGCATATTAAGACAATGTATCATTTTCTTCGTGATCATGTCAACAAAGAGAGCCTAGTACATTGCAGTACTGAAGAACAAGTGCCTGATATTTTCACTAAATTGCTTGGAGTGAAGAAGTTTGAAGAATTACGAAATCAATTAGGGTTGAAGATACTTCAAGTTTGAGAGGAAGTAATGTTAGCAAACTTTAAACGTTTTGGTTAGCACTTTTTAGTTAGTTAGCATATTTTAAGTATTTTGTTAGTTTGTAAGCATTTTTAGGAATTTAAATGTTTAAATAATTTTAAATTTTAAATTAGGAACAAACTTTCGAATTAAGAGCAAATATTTGGGAGATTGGTTATTTTTTTCCTATAAATTAATGTAATTATTGTTTTGTAAATATGAATGCATGAATAAAAAGTTCATAACTTTTTGTCTTCTCACTGCTTAAGCTTCGTGTTGCTATTTTCAAATTTCTCCCACCATTTTATTTCCATCATTATTTACCTCTTCACTGATTTTTCTTGGTGTATTAGTATGTCAATGGTGTAAATACAATGATTTTTATTAATATTAAATCTTAAGATGTAACTTTTTTTTATATTTTCTTATTTTCTTGTATCATCATTTGCATGATTAATAAGTAAAAAACCTGACAATCAATACTGGAATTTTTTGTTAATCCATTTATATGTATTGTTGACTAATTCACATGTTAGTGTAATGGAAGCTAAGGAGAGTTTATTAGTTGTTTTTTTATATAATAGTAAGAATGTTTTATTAATTTGTTTTAAGTTTTAGATATATTAATATATTTTATTGGTAATATTTTAGAAAGAACATTACATATTAGTTGCTATAGACCAACATGATTATTTTGTATAATGAATGGATATCATTCCACAACTTAGTCTTGATAATGCCAAAAAATTATTTAATGATATATATTAATGTTTTTTAAATCATAATGGTTATGGATAACAATTGCTTAAAGTAGTTGTCACAATCATGTTGAGTAGGCAGAGAAAAACAATAAAGGTTTCGTAATGTCTTATAATACGGCACTCTCATAACAAATTCTAATTTGCGTAATCTTTCTTCTCACATATATAATTATCTTTTTTTAACTTTCTAAATTCAAACAATAAGAAAATTGGGTGAATATATATATATATATATATATATATATATATATATTTATTTATTTATAATTCTTTATCAAACGCAGCTCCTTGTGAAATTCCATTTTAAAGCTTTTAAAACTCGTTTTTTTAGTCAACCTTAAAATGGTAACAATCACTACAAAGGTCCAACATTGGCCAAAACGAGCCGTTAAAAGGACCCCTCTTGGAAGCTATTCGTGGACGGAAACACGAAGAAGAAAACTTCAGCACGCCTTTGGATTTCGGATAACTTCAAACGTCCCCCATTTGACATTCTGCAGCTGTTGTTTCGGATGATGCCAGGAGTCACCCTCGTCCAGCATCAAGGCAATGTCACTTTCTTCTGCTGTGGTCATAATGTTTTGGGTCCACTTGGCAGAACGATAACCCAAAAGCTACATTTCCAATCCTTCAGTGCAAGGTTTGCAGTTACAACTCGGAGATTCTCAAAAATGGAAAGCAGATACGCGCCTCAGGTGACCGCTAGAGACATGCCGGCACATGCCCTCCGGCGTCTGTTGGAGTCACCTGGAATACTTCAGGGCCCCTGTGTCCATGATGCCCTCAGTGCCAAGCTCGTTGAGCGGGCTGGTTTCCCGTTATGCTTTATGGGCGGTAGGTGTTTGTTCTCGTGACTCATGGAGGCTTCTCCATAACCTTCTTCCAAAACTAGATGTAAGCATGAATTCGATGAACAAAATAATATCTTGAAACTACCACTTTCTGTTACCTTGGCATAAAAAATGTGGATGAGCAGCCTTGCCATCTCGACATGATAGTTTGGATTATTAGGCTAAGTTTGTTTGTTTTGTTTGGGACCAAATGCGTGCCATGAGTCATGAAGATGGGGTGGATACTTGGTTGAACTCAAGGATGTTTTTTTTTGTTGGTTTAACCGATCAACAATGCCATCTCTTTTCCTATTTTCTACCTGACGTTTTACGACGCTTGATTACAAGAAATTGGAAGACAAACATGAGGAGTTGTCTTGATCACAAGGAAATTGAAAACAAACATGGGAGTTGGCTTTTAGGTTATGCAGGCGTAGTAGTGTTCACCTCGTTGCGTTAGCTGGTGTTCTTTTTGCCCTTTTGTCACAAGTAACTTATTTTTTGTGGATCTATGGTATTTGGAAACTTTGCTTAATTATTTGTTAGCAAACTTTAAGTGTTTGGTTAGTACTTTTTAAGTGTTGGTTAGTATATTTTAAATATTTTGTTAGTTTGTTAGCATTTTTAGGAATTTAAATATTTAAATAATTTTAAATTTTAGCTGGTGTTCTTTTTGTCATGCGTCACCAGTAACTTATTTGTTGTGGATCTATGGTATTTGGAAACTTTGCTTAATTATTTGCCTCTTCACTGATTTTTCATGGAAATTCTTCTTACTTTCAGGGTTTGCGGTTGCGGCTGTGAGGTTGGGTTTGCCGGACTGTGAACTCATCTCATATGGAGAAATGGTAGATCAAGGATATCAAATAACACAAGCTGTATCTATTCCTGTGATTGGAGATGGAGACACTGGGTATGGGAATCCCATTGCTGTCAAGAGAACTGTGAAAGGCTATATTAAAGCTGGTTTTGCAGGGATCCTTCTTGAAGATCAGGTAACTGCATGGAATCTTTGTTGAACACACGAGGCATTGCTTGAGCATAGGGATATGCATTTTTCTCTTACTTTAATTTCCTATTTTTCCATGGTATAACCTCTAGATAAAATAAAAGTGAATCATCTACCATAGAAAACTAAAAAAACTGACCATACCCAATGAAACAATTTCATGGTGTGCAAGTATAGATGTTAAAAGGAATTTGAAGGGAAGGTACACAATAAAATCTATGCTAGGTGATTAAATTTTTATAGAAAAGTATTACTTCTGCAATAATGTATATTTTCTTTCATCTTTTCTCACATGTGTTTAGTGGAGAACTTTCATGAAAGTGATTGTGTGATCATGTTAGTTGTTGATGTTGTAGGTTGATTGTCAATGGATTTGTGGGTATTTTAAGGTTGAAAACTAATCTTTTGTTGAGAATGATTTTTGATGCTTTATCATTGAGCAAATTTTGTGTTGTGTTGTTAACATCTGTCATAGAATGTGGATATAACAGATTAAGTATTTTTAAATTTTAGAAAAGTGATTTACAAATTTTCGTTCTCTTATGAGAGTTTTTTGATTGGATGTTTGCCACTTCAAATAGGTGCAAGTACCTATTTGTGATTATCCTTTAAATTGAGAGGAATGGATTGGGTTTGGATAATAAGCTTGATTAAGTTCATGTTTCCATCATTTTGAGATTATTCATTAGTAGGCATTATACGTCCATAGGTCCATTGGCTTATCCATAGTGTTAATGGCAAACCATCATTAATCACATATTCATATTTTATAGGAATTATTTGAATTGTGTTTTTTAATAAATCTCATGCCTTGGCATTATCATGATTAGGATGATAGAACAAAAGGCCTTGGGGTTTGTGAATTTTATAGAAGAGAAACAAATCGTGTGTAGGATCAATATTATAAAGCATGTTTAATTGTTAAGTTTGTCCATTTGATCTTCTTTTTGGCTTTTATTTTAGATCACACCATCTTAATAGAAATTTATTTTGAATATGATAAGTCATCTTTTTCACATTTTATTTTCTTGTCCAGATTCATGAATTTGATATTCAGTAAATAAATATATAGAACGTTACACATTGGTTATGTGGATTATATGACCTTATTTATGTTTGGACAAGATTCAACATTAACATAATAATCTTGTATTTTTTGTTGCAAGTTGTTCAATTCTGCTCTATGCTTTTTTCACCTTATTATGACTAAGAAAGAATTTCTTTTTATATTAGTTCTGACTCCATCACAAGTAACCAAGAGTGTTTCCATTTGAAATTTTCTAAGTACTTGATGCTTATCATAGCATTAATATAATCCTAATAATTAAACACAAGTTCTTTATTATTATATATTATTTTTCCTCATTAAAAATGTTTAGTCCCCATTTTTTTAGGATGAAGAACTTGATTTATGGTAATTTTACTATTAGCAAATAAGGCATTATTAAGATTTTTATGATGTTCAAATTTTATCATTTTTAATTCTCATAATATAGTCTCACAAATTGCTCTTTGTCTCTTAGGTTCATAAGGATAAAGGAAATTGCCAATATATCTTTATTTAATATCCAATGATTTGAAAAATTTTAAGATTAATTATTACAATATCTTCTATGCATTTCTGTAATATTTGGATATACTAGATCCAATTAAAATTATCTTTTAATGTCATTTGATAAGATGTTTATTCCTTGACTTTTGCAACACTTAATAATGGTGATTATCCTTTTTCTTTAATAGATAATTTCATAATTCAATTTTATTGTTGACCACTTTTGAGGAGCTCGTTGAGGAGGAATAATTCTTCCTTTTGTCCCCTTTGAGAGGGAGGCTGATGTTTACTAGTCATTCTTCTTTTTTTATTTCTTCCTCCTCCCGACCTTTAAGGAGGAGGTTGATATTTTTTAGTCATAAGATTCGTTCTTTTTTGATGATGAAATAACTTCTATCCTTCTTCCTTATAAAAATTCACAAGTTAAATTTTCCTTTGCTATAATCAATATCAAAGTTGAAAATTGAAAATGGAACTTGCCATACTAACTATTTGTTTAGATGCTATATTTTTGATATCTTTTTTATCATAAATTTAGCTACATTGTAATATATTCTTAACAAAATTTTTTAATTCATCAACTTCACCCTAAAATTTAGTTATAAATTTAACTATAACATTTGTTCTTGTTTCATTATGTCATAGAATTTTCAGTTGTCGTTAGTTTACTTTAAAGAAAGTAAGTAAGATGTAATTAGAGGTCCTCCCAAGCTAAACAAGACTAATTGAAAAATATGTGAATTATGCTAAAAAGGAAAGCAAGTTAAATTTTTCTTCAAACTTAAAAATTACTTAACCATTAGTGGACCTTTAGAAATAACCTTTTTTGGACACAAAAATTTTAAGTTTAAGAGAAAAAACATAAAATTGTGATTGACATTAATTTTTCTAAAATTATTAGAATCAAATTTTATAAGAATAAAAAATTAGACCATTATAGGTTTTGTTCATTAGAAAATTAAAAGGATAAAATAATTTTAATCTAATGAAAATTAATTTTAAAATAATATATTTATTTGATAATTATGAGTAATGGAGAATATGATATTAATTTATATGTCTTAGAAAAGTATGTAAGAGTGTATAAGAGAAAACAATAAATACTACATATTTGGAGATAATTTATTTGGTTTTTGAAAATTAATATAAATTTGATAATGGTCATGATTTTTCTAGATTTATATTAGTTATTTTCTTTTAAATAGAAAAAAGATAATTGAAAATTTTATTAATTTGATTTGAGAATTAGAAAGATAAAAACATACATGTGTTTGATGAGTCAATTACAAAAATAATTAATAAAAAAATTTAATTATTAGATGAACTCGTTAATAAACCTAATATTGAAAAATAAAATAAATTAGTCAAAAAAAATATAAAGAAGAAGTTAGTCAACAACTATCTTGAATTTGGTATAGAGATCAATAAATGATATGCTAATCAAGGAGTTTGAACATGAGTTTTTATAAGAGAAATTGATCATAGTATATTTGTATTTATCATATAAAAAATATTTGTTGAAGAAACCTTAAAAGGTGTAGATAAAAATTATACCTCTTTTTTTATGGTGTCAAAGGAGGAGGATCATCATGATTTAGATAAAATTTAGAATAGTTACAAAGTAAGGGAGAGTATGTAGTAGAAGAGAGTATGAAATAAGGAGAAACATATATATTTTATTTTTAATACCTCTTATCATTACTTAAAAATATGTTTTTACTTATATTTTTATCTAAACATATGTCTTGCCATCATCAAAATGAAGAGATTATTAGGCTACCCATGTTTGATGAGTCAATTTTTAAATGTTTAGTATTTTATTTTAATAGACTTATTTAATATGAAACAAGTTTATACATAAAGAATAAGACATGTATTTTTGAAGATGATAAATTAGTAGTAAAAGTAAATTGGAGTGTTCAACAAACTTTAAAGATTGAAGACATATGCATCAAATTTGAAAAGGTTTTCTTTTTGTTATAAAATAGAATGTTAGCTTATTGATTACAAGACATCTCCATTCATCTTAGTTTCAAATCTTAACTCAAGTATCCGATTGTTTAATCATCTCCTTGATTTAGAAAACATATATGATTCCATTATTTCAATCATTTAATCCTTTCAAATTCTACTTAAATCATTCGTTGATTTAAGAAACATAAGATTCTATTTTTCAATCATTATTTTCTTAGTTAAATCCTATTTATGCATCATTGTCAAATTTTATGTTAAGTCCAATTGTTAAATTTTGGTTAAATTAAAAAAAATAATTTTATTAAAATTATCATAACTAAAAAAATTACCTTAAGCCTTATCCCAAGCATGTGCCCAAATGCAAGGCTCTCTGATTGGGCAAGCTCGCAAATCTCAGGTCAAGAGACACCTTGAATAGAATCGGGTCGAGCTTGATCTTGGCTACGTGGTTTTTGAACCTGACTAGGGTAAGACAATGATCGAAATGGGCTGAACTCAAAAGTATGTGAATGGGTCGTGGGTCTGACCCTTCATGATAACCTTTAAAGCATACGAGTGGACCAGGGGATAAATTCCTGAGCACACAAAGGGGGAGTCAATCCCATGTAATGGCTCAAAAAATGTCACAATGGAATCCTTTTAAATTGAAACGTCTTTTGACAGTTGGCAATGTGGGACTAAATTTTTTCACTATTGTAGCACCTGAAGCCAGCATAAATCATCACCATTTGATTGTCAATTGGATGGTGGAAACTTGACCCTCTTATATGCGCTCGCTCAAGCCTCGAATTTTGATGATCAGGATCTCATTTTTTTTAATCGGATGGTTTAGATTTATTTCGTCTTGTTTCATATTATCTATCATAGATTTGATGACGCAAATCTCTCCAGTTTGAATCCTACAATCTAAACCTAATTCTTCTTTATTGGTGATGAATCGAACGATTTAGATCTCATCCGACTTGATCGGATGACCCTAATCTAATCCATCTTGATTCAATCATTCATAACTCATCCATTTTATGTCCTTTGATCTGACGATCCTGAACCACTCTTATGGATCCAATGGCCCTAGTCGATCGTACTTAACGGCTATTTAATTAGCCGTTATATGTGCCATTGTAGTTGGCTGTTTTGGAAGAATTATTTAAGCCGTTTGTAAAAGCTTTTTAAGTAGTTTGGCAGTAACTTTTGAAATAGTTTTTCCTTTACTTTCTAACTGCTATAATCAAAATTTTTCTATAAACACCTAATCATTGTGAATGAAATGTTTAATGAACTTGAATAAGATTTTAACATCTCATTGCAGGACTGCATCATATTCTACTGGTATAAATTTCTCTTGACAGAACTGACGCTTTTTGACTACTCGAAATTTTGAATTCTTTCAGCTAAACTTAATTCTTCTAATGTTTTATTTTCTCAATTCTTTTCATAATTTTGAATTCTTTGTACATTTTTATATTCATCAATAAGCATAGAAAAATTTGTGCATTTTTATTAGAAATTTATTTTTTGCTATATTTTTTTTATTTGGGTTGGGCAGCTCGGTATTTGCGAACGCCCGAGTTTAGTTTGATTTTGTAAAAAAACCCATTGGGGTTGAGCTCGTAACAAGTCAGGTTATAGTTGAATCTATAAAAGCTAATAGGTTGGAAATGAATTATAAAGAAAAAACTTTAAGTAGGTTGGAGGTGAATCTTAAGAAAAAAACATCAAGTTATAATTTTTTTAGTGGAGTTTTTTTCTGACCTCAGTTGTAGGTGGATGTAGGTTCTACTTTGAATCGAACTACCTAAAAATTTTGATATATTATTTTAATTTTAATTTTTATTTTTTTAATCATAAAAATTATAAATTATTATATTTATAAATTAAGATTTTCTACAAACATAAAATTGTTTTATAAAGAATTTTTGAAAATCAAATAAAATCTTAAAATCAGCAAAAGTATTTTAAAGCTTACAATTAATCCCCCTCATGTAAGCTTCGTACACTCGTTTTTACTTCATTATATCTTATTGGAGAAGATTTTGTTTCTACTATCTTGATTTTTTTAGGTCTCTCTATGCATTTAAGGTAACATATTTTAACAGTTTTTTATTTTTTGTACAACAATAGTATTTAGTTCACTCTAAGGTTTAGGATTCTTTTTGAGTCTTTCAAGTAAGATAGCAATATCTTGAACAAGTTTTTATAAAAGTCAGCTATATAATTTAGAGGACCTAAAAATCTTTATGGTTTTTTATATCAATTATTTTATGAAGAAAAGTTGAAGCAAATTTAGTTCTTTAAATGGTATCTATTATTCTTATGCTAATATTATTACTAAGAAATTGGATTTTAGATAACACCAATTTCATCTTTGGTGCTAGTAACACTAATCCATTTTTAATAATGAACAATGAGAATTTTTACAAGTATTTAGAATGCTGGTCTGAATTATTTGAAAAAAAAATTAAAGCATCATATTTATAAGCAATAATAGATTCTAAGAAGGTCTTGAAAGTCTCATTTATTATATTTTAAATTTTACTAAGTGTATTTTTTAAACTAAATGACATTATATTTTATTAATAATGACTAATTGAAATTGTAAAAACAATTTTATAACTATCTTGCTACTTTATTTGCATTTGTCAATATCTAGATTTTAAATTATGAAAGATTATCACGTTACATAACCCATTAAAAAATTCCATTTTATTGAGATTGGAATTTTAATTCATTTCAAAATTTTAGTTAAAGGTTTAAAATTGATGATTAATGTTGATTTTTTCACTTTCTTTCCCTATAACATTATTGACATAAAAGTTCTACAAGTCTATTGAGACTATGATTTTCTAATAAATCTTTGTTTCCAAAAAAATATTTGTTTTATTTTTTCATAATTCTAGATATTCCTTGTTCATATGTGAAACTCTTAGAAAAATCCTAAAAGACTAATATTATGAATTTTCTTTCCTAAAAAGCATTTGTCTTGTTCTAGTGGGAATTATTTACTTTTTATATTTTGTTTTGAATTTTTTTGAATATTAACATCTAAAATTCATATGTGAATTTCTTTTGTTAAGAAATTTATTTGTTTTTCTTTTCAATTAATTCTTTTTATTTCATTCAAGATAATTTCTTTTAGGATATCAAATAATTTGAAAAACAATTATTTTTCTAAATTTTGAAAAAAATCCAAAAGAATCTATTTTTTTCAATTTTCATAATATCATTATGCTATAGAATTCTTAATATCACCTTTCTCAATAAATGTTTTTCTAAAAGAAATGTAATCATAGAAATATTGCGAATTTGATAATGTATTGAATATGCATTTTATTTTCACTTAAACGTAATAGACATTTTATTTCCTCGTAAAGAGGTACCATTTGAAGTGGTCTTTTCAAAATATTTAGAAGTTAGTGGTCTTTTCAAAATATTTAGAAGTTATTGAACCTTTTTTAATACAGTTCATGTTAGTTCAATTTTCTAGTGGATCCTTAACTATTTATTGGTTGTTATTATTAGAATTGTATAAGTATACTGTTTTTGAAAATTAATATTTTTGGTGGCATTGAGAATTTTTTTTGCTTTCTTATTGGTATAACTAGTTTCATGATGTCCTTTATTATATTTAACATGGAAAAACCTCACATCAACTTTCTAGTTTTGCTTTGTAATTGGAGCAATTTTTTTTGTCATTGATCTCACATTTAAGTCATTAACTATAATTGGATTTTTTCTTTTTAGAGAATCCCTTTTTGTGCATTTCAATAAAATTATACCATTCAAATTTTCTTAATGGATTTTTTGGTTTTTCAATTATAATATTAATTGATTTTTGTTTTGTCTTTTGATTTGAGATTTGACTTAGCATTTCAATTAAGTTTTTGTTATTTATAATCAATGAATTAAGACTACTCATTTCTATTATTGCTTTATTAAAGATTTTGTTAAGATAGTTTTTATATCAATTATTTGATTTTAAAGAATATTCTATAACATTTAATTCATTTTCTTCTTCATATTTTGATGTTTCTAATTTTGAGTTTAAGAGTTGATCTTAATCCTTAATCAATGTTTAAATCATTTGGTTTTTCTTTACTTTGTATTGATTTATATAATGCACAATTTTACCCTTTTTTATTTTCGATTAATGACTTTGTCTCTATCCTTTCTTTTTCATAAATTTCTTTTCATAAGAGAAGTTGAATGCTTATTATTTTTCTCTTCAAGGATTTCATATGCAAATTGTTTAAAAAACTCTCCCAATTGTCTTCTCTTAATAATTCTTTCTTTCTTTAATTTATGTCTCAATTTAATATCATTACAAAGTAATAATCCATGTGATATGCATGTAGTTGCCAATCTCCCATATGTATAATTATCTTATGCTGCAATTCCAAAAGAGGCTTCTCTTGATGATCTTTTAAATCTTGTTGCAAATAAAGAAGGTTATCTTTCAATAAACTTTTGTTTCTAGTTGCTATTATTAGCCTTAGAAAGGGACATTACCATTGATAGAAGTGTATCTTTTTGCCAACAAAAATGATTTTAATGCAAGACATCTTAATTTTTGTAGGAGAGATCATGTTCTGTCTCCTCCATTTGTAACATCACCAATTAAATTTTTTAAAATTATAAGGATTTGATATATACATAGAATCTTCTCTATCCTTGAGTTTGTTGCTTATAGGATTTATTTCTTTGTTTTATAGTTCGAACAATTTCTAACTTCTATTGTGGGGAGATATAATTATCCTACTATCCTTTTAACATTGAAGTGATCTCGACAATAATAATATATGATACTTGTTTATCGGTGTTATTTCCTTATTTTACATTTGTTGCATGATTTATCATTTGATGTAAGGTTTCTTCAGTTTGTTTATCAAAATATCAATCTTTGTTCAATCATAGAGTTGTTCTCCATTATAGCATTGTTTTACTTGGTTATCTTTTTCGAATAATACTTCTAAAGGCATTGATCTTTTATAATAATATAGTTCTTCTCTTCATGTATAACATTATGGAGCTGCCTATTATTTGTTTCGCTTAATTAAGATTCAAATTCGTTTAGAAGTAATTTTTTTCCCTTCAAAATTAGTTTCATAAGAATCATTTTTTGTGATGATCTCTGATTCGTGGCATTTGGTTTGATATCTTTTAATGTGTTAATTATTTTTTTCAATTTCCTTACTAGAGGGTACTACATTAAAAAGAATAGAATTAGATGGTTTCAAACAAATATGAATTCTGAAGGATTCAATAACTGAACTAATTTCACCATACGAGGATAAATTTGTTTCATTTGTTGCTCCTTCAAGAGTTAAAGAATCATCAAGTGGGCTAAGAGAGTTAAATAGCTTTTACTCTTTGGTTATCCAAATTATAGACATCATATTTAATTTTTCATGATATTCAATGAAACAATTTTTTAGAAATCATTCAACATATTGTTTTATTACCTTATGTAGACAGGTTCGTGCTACCATTTCTTTGAAATACTTTTTAATGGATTAAAGATTGATCCTTAAGATAAATTGTAAAATATTCTTTGAAACTTTTATTTTTGTCTTGGTGGAACTTTTTGATCCGTAAGAGCTATAGCAGCATTTTGTGGTATAAAAGACATTATGCACCAAGACTTACTTTAGAAGGGTTTAGAGACAATTTCTTTCATAGATGAGATAGACTATTTGTGTTTCTAAAATTCATAAATTTTTTTAAATCTTCATTTGATCTAATAGATATCAAAGGAATAGAAAATTTTTAAAAATAATACTTCTATTATTGAATCTAATTTCAATATCACCATTTGAGGTTTGAAATATTTGCTCAACTTCCTGATTTTGAATTAACCTTGGAATAATTGCACTCTCAATACAAGACTTTGGAAATGTTCATTCCATTAAAAGACCTTATTAGTTCTCTCTCTCAATAGGTATTCTTTTAAAATTTGAATTGAGTGTTTTTGACTCAAATAAATTTGATATATGACTACAATTGTTTTGAGTCCTGGTAAAGATTTGTAACCATGCAATTGTACTTGCTATTTAGTCACTTCAAAGAAGTTTATATCTATTAGAGACAGTTTAATCTAGATAAGTGATACAATAAACTGGTATACTACATAAATTAGTTCTCCTTACTCTCATTACTCTCATTACTGATAGCACTTAATTTAAGTTTCTGCCTCTAAAAGAAGGCCAATATTGAGGCATTTAATCTTCTTAAAATTAATGGTTTTAAGGTTATTGGAATTAAATCTATGTGCATGAATTTATTTTTCTACAAGTATGCAGTAAGAATATCTTTAAACAACAGATTTATTGTATGTTCTTGTCCATCGACATTCATTTTTTGCTCCATTTTTCTTACCTAAGACAATGCCTTCAAAATTATAGATTTTAATATCATAAATGGTTTTCTTTTGATCTTGTGTTGCTACCCACTTGTTTGATTCCTCTTTATCAAGTGAAAATTCTATTAATTCTGATTTTTTTTATATTGATATTAGAGATTGAAAAGCTTCTTCCTCTAATTGAGGAGGTGGAAGAAGCGGTTGAGTTAAATCCAGGTCTTTTGGTGGATATTCTCTCTTTTTCTTAACCATCTTTTAGATCTTATAAACATACTTACTACCCTTTCTCAAGGCTTTTCTTCCTTAGCTTGACTTTATGTTGATTCATAAGATTGTGAACATTCAATGCTCATATTCTTATGAGTAAACCATGCAGCTGAGATGTGGAGAAGAGGGTACTGAGGGGAATGGAAGAGATTCCAAAGACATTGGAAGTTGCTGGTGACAAGTCATAGGTGGATGGGGGAGGAGGCTAGGATAGAGGATGTTTGAGAGGAGGTGAGGTGGGAAGAAAGCTAGTGAGAGAGTGAGGATGTAAAGCGAAGAGATTGGATAGAGGGCGATTGGTGATGGAAATATGAGGGAGAGGGTGACAAGATGATGAGTGAGATATGGAAAGGTAGTTTTAAAGAATATAGGGATAGGAGAGAGGATGGGGAAAGAGTTGGACAGGAAGAGGAAGAAGAGAAAACGTTAGGAAAATTATTTTTTTATTAATTTAGTTTATTTAATTTAAAAAAACAAACATGCGTATGTTACATGCTAATGGATATGGAAATCTCAAATATTTGTCTTAGTGAGATATACTGTTATTCTTTTGGTCGAAAGTGTTATTCTTTTTTTCTATTCCTTTGGTAGAAAGGTGTCATTCTCTACAAAGCTTAGCTGTCTGCCTATATACTGCAGCCAATTAATTTTTTGTGCATACACCACAACTGTGATATCAAGGCCTTTGATATATGAAACTGTGCTATTTTCTAGTTGTCACCAAAAGCTTGTGGTCATACACGTGGAAGGATAGTTGTTTCCAGAGAAGAGGCAGTTATGCGAATAAGAGCAGCAGTTGATGCTCGGAAAGAAAGTGGATCTGATATAGTTATCTTAGCACGTACTGATTCACGTCAAGCTTTAAGCTTGGAGGAAGCATTATGGAGATCAAGGGCCTTTGCTGATGCTGGAGCTGATGTCCTTTTCATTGATGCACTTGCTTCTAGAGAAGAAATGAAATCCTTCTGCCAGATATCTCCTTTGCTTCCAAAATTGGTATGATTGTCCCTCTTTATGCGTCCTTCTTGTTCCTCAAATTAATCGAAATGGGAAGTGAGAGCCAAGTGATAAATGAGTACCATATGCAGCTTTTCATTTGTATGAGGGTCACTGTATTTATGTTAAGATAAGTTACGTGGCTAACTTTTTTTATTAATTATTCTTTGTTAATTGTCTTCCTTAATCAGTTTTTGGTCTCATGCATGTAGTAAACATAATAAACGAAATGGTTGTGGTATTATGAATAATTTAGTGAAAATATTTGCAGGATCTATTCATAAATCATAGTGGTTCTCAGAAATTTGGTGGTGGAACAAGGAGATAACAAACATTTTGAGCGATAGATGTTCTTCTTTCTCTTAAATGATAAGAAAATTGGATTTGTGAAATTAATGTGAAGTTAGTTGCTAAGAACTGAGATAAGCATAAGTAAAACTAATTCAAGCCTCAAGTTTACAATTGGTGGAAACTTCCTGCGTTTCTTATCTTCTTTTTTCTTGTGTTTAGGTTTAGCTTTTACATTTTGTTATTTAATGTTTATGTATGCATGCTATTATTGTGAAGTGTACATAATAGATCTTACTCTTCAATCCTTCTTCTGGCTGCATGGGTGCGATTGTTTTAAATAGCCCATTTTATTGTTGTGAACTTGGAGTGACTATTCTCTTAGTTTCTTTACAGTTAAATTATTAGTCAAGCATAAGGTTATGTGCAAGTTGCTCCATTTATGATAAAACCAATGCTTTGGAAAAAGCAAGGTAAAGTGCAACTCATATTTCATTAACCTTTTGCATTATGGGATTCTCTTGGATTAGGAGAGTGCACATACATAAAAACTACTTACATTTGATCATTGAATATAGCATGTTCCTATATACTTGGCCTCGTAAGTTCTTAATGAGTTGAGTTATTACAAGATATTTTATTAATCCTGTTATTGAGTCTTTCAACTTATGTTACATAGACCATAGGATATGACTTGTTCTATGATTGCTTAAGCTACCACATGATGTTATTATAATATGAGTATCTACATTTGTTCTAATAGTAGATAACTTTTATGTAAAAATCTATATTTTTTTTCATTTTTCTGTCTTTTCAAGTCTACACCATAATTTCACCTATTTTTACTTTCTTTTTTTAGCATGTTTATCGTTTAAGAAAATAATATACTATGAGATGTTCCTTTACTAGCCAATAATATCTATTGTTGGCTGAAAGACACTCATAAGAGAGGGATAACTAGGCTTAAAATTTTTTTGACTATTTTAGGGTGTTTACTATTATAATAATAATGAATGAAAAACAAGTTAATAAAAGTTAAATATATCAGAAATGTTTAGTGGTTCAAGTGCCCACCCTTACATTCCTTGCATTAGGACCACTACACTCTCCTTTAGTCTTGTAAAGATGACAAGAAAACCCACTCCGATCCTTCACATAAGAGGCAATAAAGAAGCCTAATATAGTTAACTTTTTGACATAGGCTAAAGTACAACTTAAAATCTTCAATATTTTAGTATAGGAGAGGCAACTCAATGAACTCTATACCAAATCTAAAGTCAATACGTCAATATAAACACCTTATAGAAATCTTATGACTAGCCACTCAACAAAAACGCCATACAAGAAGTTTAGATTTGGTGATTCACAATTCTTCTAATACTAAGCCTTGGAGAAAGGGAACATTCCCTTAACCATAATTGATTTTTCTTACAAACCAAACCAAGGGCCAAACTCAAATAACGAGTACAAAGCAAGAAAAAAAAAGCATAGTTCAGCATTTAGTTGGAGTTATACTATTTTGCAACACTAAAAGTTGAGAAGAATAGTAGAGAGTATTACAAGAGCTACTTGAAGAGTAGATTAATGCAAATGAAATCTTTAGATGCTTATCAAATGTACCCTAAAATAATCTTGCAATATATAAACTCAACATATGAAGCTCACGATGAAAATTAGGATAAGGGAGTTTGGTGTCATGAATAATAATAAAATGATAGTTGAAGGGGTGCTATTCATAGCCAAGATCCCCTTAAGCTTACATTTCCTCAAACTCGTCTTATCCATTGGACACAAGTCCTATCAAAAACACATTCAAAAAGTTTTGAGTTGTTAGCTCTTAATATCCCAAAATTCCACCTGACCGTTGGGCCTAAAACTAACTTTTTGCGATATTTGTTTGAGCTATAAACACATCATTGGAACGCTCTAGCAGTCTACTTTTGGAAAGCTCTTGAATTTTACTTTCCAGGAAAGCAAACTTAAATGGTTTTGAATGTGTGTAAAAGTTTATAGCCAAAAGAATTGAACTACGTTAGGGATCCAATTTTGGTAAATGAAATCTAGAAAGTTCATGTGAAATTTGAAACTATTCTATTTATAGATTTGATGAAATTGCATATAAGACATGCATAGAAAGGTAAGTCTTTTTCCAAATGTAAAGAGATTCAATATATACGGAATATTATGCAATTATTAAACAAGTGGGAGTAAATCAGCTTATTGACCAGCATATGTATCAATAGAGAGATACAAAATGAACATTTTCAAATAAAAATATAAAATAAATATCATTAGAAAGTAAATAAAATGTAATTTTTAATAGAATAATATATCATGATTTTTTATGATGTTAGACTAGTTATATATTAAAAACATTGATGATGTTTAGAATCATAATTTGAAAATACTTTTGTGAATATTGATGATGTGTAGAGCCATAAACTCAAGACATAACAATATTGATCCTATGATCTATGTGGAGCTTTTCCTAAATAGTTCAATTCATAGGCCATGCCTAAATGATTTGTTGACTCTAAAAATGACGTTCTTCATTTGGATTATTCACATGAATTGATTAAGGTTATCAAGCATCTTCCAATTATATCATCAGCATGACTCACCTTCATATAATCAACTTCCATGAAGGCTACCAGAAGACGAAAGGAGCCATTACATCCTATCTCAAAAGCTGTAGCATGAGCTTAGCCAACGTGGTTTGTGTGGGATGAATGCATAAATGAGGTTGATCATTATAAATAAAGGGAAATGGCTATTGTTGGGGGACACCCTCTCTTCCCTCTCTCATCCTATCTTTTGTTCTTCTTCCTCCCTTTGGTTATTCTAGTTTTTGTAACATTTGCTACTTCTTCCTCTTTCTCATGGCTATGTAAGAGGCGAATTGTGCTGTAACTTATTTCATTCATGGAGAGACTTGTTGCTGTTATCATCTTTGTGGGTTTCTCATGGAATCCAGTGTTCATCTTGCTTATTTTTTTTTCTTTATATTTTTTTTTTTTTTTTTGCAAAACTTCATCTCTTGTGTTGACCCCCATCTGTGCTTCTGGTTGTTTTGGCATTTTTGGAATCAATAATTGGTGCTTTTGTTAGCTACTCATAATGTTTTTGTAGTGTAATTTCATGCTTTTGTTTATTTTATCAATTAAGAAGTGTTTGTAATATTTTATCAATTGTAGAGTCCTCTTCATATTATAAGATTATTTTGGAAGAGGTTTGAAACAGTTTAGCCACCTTGTTCATTTGCGTTGTTGGCTAGTTTCTTTTCCTGGTGAATTTTGTTTAGGTGTTTGTTTTACTTGGTGTTACTTGGTACAAGTTACTAAGCTTCATTGTTTGAAATACAGAAAGTACATTATCATCCATTTCTATTATAATCATCAAAATCATTGATATTCTGAGTTATATTGAATATTACTTTGCACTTAGGTGCTTTTTTGGCAAGGCAATGATCCTTTTTGTTCATGATTATTTTTGCAAAATCGTCTTTGGAATTTAATTATTTTTGTGCTTCTAGTCATCTATTAAGTTGCCATCTAACAAAGACATTGTTTGAACTATAGGAAGTATATTAGCATCCATTTCTGCTGTTATTATCAAGATTACTGATTTTCAAGTTATTTTGAATACGACTTGGCGCTTAATTACCTTTTTAGCTAAAAAAAGGATCCATTGTGCAAATGATGGGTTTTGCAAAGTGCTTGTTGATTTTTAATTATTTTTGTTCTTCTAATTACTAATTAAGGTGACATATCATCAAAGTTACAATCTACCTTATAACCTGAGAAGCTTGGGTTGTCAGTTCTCTGTTATTACAATAAGACATTCTATATGTGTAAATAATCTATTTCTAGTATTCTTTGTCATATGTAATTTATGTATTGCTTTATAGGCCAATATGCTAGAGGGTGGTGGAAAAACTCCAATATTGAGCCCAATAGAACTTGAAGAGATAGGATATAAGATTGTGACTTATCCCTTATCTCTGTTTGGGGTATCAATTCGAGCTATGGAGGTAAATGCTTTAAAACTTTATATGATTGTTCATCTGTGTAAATTTTATTTCAAATATGTTACTGATTCAATATCATTCATTAATAAACATTTCTGGGTTGACCTTTCTTCTTAGATATTGATGGTTTTGGTCATTCTGCATACTATCTACTTCATATTAAATAATTTGGGAAATTTCTTCATGCAATTTTAAGTATTTGGAAGTTAATGGTTCAAACGTGTTCATTAATCACATTGCGAAATGAATCTCCATAATGGATTACTTTGAGTTTATTTTCTACTTTGGTATTTTGGATCAGCTATCGCATAACATAAATATGCTTTGATATGGAGAGCTTAGATTTCGTTTTGAATTAAGAGGACTATTTAAATGATAATGTTTTTGGGAAATGGTAATACAAACGTTTGCAAAAATGTTGATCTAGCATGAAAATGCTTGAAATGGTTGATATACAAAGAAGTGATTAATATCTGCATGACACGTTTTCCTAAGAAGGAAGCATTTCTAATTTCAAAATTCTTCTAAAAGAGAATAAAGACATGAAGCTACTGATTAAATTCTATATTCTCATGTTAACTTCAAACCTATCAAAATTTTTTGCAATTTTCATAAGAAATCATCCTTCTTAAATATGTAGACTTTGTGCTGTTTGTATATATTGCTATGAGTAATTGTTATCACTGGCAAAGCACTTAAAAAAACTCAGTTTATGTAGGATTACATGCTGGAGTCAGGGAAGAACGTTTTGGAACTGCTCTAATGAAAATGAAGACTAATCATTCTCATTTAAGTAGAAATTTATAATTTCCTTTAAGGCGAGTTTGCAATTTCTTTTGTAGTTTCACCAATGATACATGTGACTCAACACTTTTTTCACTCTTATCAATTCCTTGGGCAATGCAAAATAAAACAATCTTTATCAAGATCTACTCAACCTCAATAAAATGTTCCCATCTCATGCCTACAAACACCCACCATAACCCAAACCTTGTTCATCAAATCCCCTCATGCCCCAACCCCATATCCTCTTTATCCAAATTGTTGTTCACTTCAACCCCATTTCTCTATCCCCATTGTGAAGCACCCCATAGACCACAATCCCCTCTTGCCTTGAGCTTCATTTATGCCTTAGCCCTCAACCAATCCACTTATCCAAGCCCCTCACACCTTAAAGGTCATGTGTCCACTACAAACATGAATCCCTACTCTCTTCTGTCTCCATTTCATTGCCTGACCTTGCCACATCGAACCCTAATGATTGTCACTAGTTCTTTTCACATCCCAGTCTTGCTATAACTCTAGCATTATTCCTGGTTTCTTGATGCCTTTGTTGTACCTTGTATGATCATTGCACAACCAAAGTTGAATTTGCATTAGTCACCTTGGTTGACATTCATGGTGGGGAACATTTTTTTCTTGGTAAAATGTAGTTTCGTTTTGAGTTGTGCTAGAAAGATATGCGAATTATTAACTTGTCAGTCTGAATTGATTTGCAAGAGCATGTAAGAATGTAAGCTTAAACCCTAGTGTATTTAAACTATCTTTCTAAAGAAAGCTATAAATCAAATATCTTCAGCATTCCAATCCTTTTTTTTAATGTGGGATCTATTTTGGGGGCAAGTTAGTGGATTTTATTTAATTTGATTCTCTCAAATTTGTTGTACTATCATTTTCTTAGTTCTATAGTTAAATATAATAGGAAAATTTGTAGGGACAATATAATAGGCTTCAAATTGGTTAGATGTAATGAATGATTTTGATATGTTTTGTGATTGAAATACTCATTTAATATTAAGTAGAAGTTTCGTAATACTTCATTGTATAGAATATTGATATGTGTAGTGCAAAAATATAAATAGTATGATTGTTTTGGAATGGGGAATGTTGAGATAGATGAGTGAATATGCTCAAAAGGATTTAATTGAAAATTAATCTATTTAATAGAATATTGGTATTGCATCAGCTGAGGATGAACCTAGAGAGAGTTGGCTTGGTGATTTGAGAATCATTTAATGCTCTGATATGAAATGTGAGTTGGAATTTTTCTTTATTAATAGAAGAAGAAGTAGACCTACAAAATATGACAAGAAACAGTTAGAAATGACTTTGCATGATTGAAAATTGTAAAAGTGTTGCCCATAGATTGAATACAATGACATTAGAAAATTCATATAATTGACCTCACTTATTAGGATTTAGACAAGACATGTTGACAATATCATCTATATGCTTTGGTCTACATCTTTGTTGATATACCACCATTGGGAAGTAAAAACACATTATCTCAATATTATTAAGTCATATGAAGTACCTTGACCTGTTTCTAATCCTGAAGATGTTTGCTGGTTGTAATAGCTCTAGGGGTTGGTGAAATCTGCTAGAATAGTAGTTATATCATGTTGATTATGTTTTGAATGTGGCTGCAATAGGAAGACACTATATCTTCAGCAGCTTCAGATATGGCTAGTGTTTGTTGCAGATTATCAATCTCAACTTCAAACTGCTGATATTGAGGTGACCAGTGTTGGTTTTACTTTCTTCTTAACCTTTCTTTAATTTGACGGCCAACACATCCAACCCCTCTGACCCTTAAAAGTTCAACCCACCACACCAATCCACTTAACCAAATCCCTTCTATTGTTTCCCAGTGAACCATGTTGATAGTGGTCTTATCGCATGTTAATATGACCATCCATTTAAAGGTATTTTGTTTCCAGTAATATTTCTAAGCAAAATTTATAAACTAAAATACCTTTTTTGGCGAAGTGGCTAAATGTTGTAAGCAATGTTTTCATTTTACTGGAATCTGCTGCCATTTTTCATTGTTCTTGACAATTTTGTGGAAGGCATCTACTTTATTAACAATGAAAGGTCTAGAAAGGCCTGCATTGCATTGATCATGCATTATTTTTCTCATTTTAGAATCTTATATGATTATTTTCAGGATGCACTGACTGCTATAAAAGGTGGACGTATTCCTCCTCCAGGGAGTTTACCATCATTTGAAGAGATAAAGGAAATAGTTGGGTTTAATGAATATTATCGAGAAGAAGAACTGTACAAAACAGCTGCTGCACTACCAAGTAATGCAGGAAGTTAACACTGTCCTTTTCTCTCTTTTCCTTAAAATTTTTTAGATCATGGTCTGTATTTGCTCTGCGGTGCACTATCCATCAAATATACCCATGCAGTTGCCAAAGGAACAGCAATCGAACAGGAAGTAGGTCGAGGATCTTCAAGATCTAGTGACCCTGTTGTTGAGGTGCTCAGTCCAGTGTATGATAGGTACAAGTCTGGTGATTCTCATGGACGTTCATCTGGGATTTGGTCTCGGACGTTGAGATTAAAAGTCACAGGAAGCAATGGGATTGAGAAGCTTGATGTCCGAATTCCAGTAAGTAAATAGTTTTTTGTTGTTATCGAAACTTCTACTTGTATACAAGGGCATGACTTGGATATAAGTAGGCCATGCTCAACATGCATGTTTCTGTGTAGAAGATGGCTTGGTCCAATGATTTGAAGCTTAAAACTATCCTTCATTTGAATAGTATACTTTAGCAAAAGGTATTGGTCTATGGAAACCGAGTTTGCTCCCTTCTTGGCAAAAGCATTTGCCTTGTGGTATGAAGTTTGAACCCTTGTTATTTTTCTTTGCTGTAAAGATACCAGAGGTCTATTTGTTGGTACAAATTGATTACTAATTTAACCTTTTTTACTTCCTATGTTTTACTTCAATCTGATAAGCAAGTAGTGAAAAAAAATATGGAAAGAATTCCTTGAGGAAGAATTTATCACAAGAAAAATTGTACAAATCATTCATCTCAGACTTGTGAATGTTCATTGCTTGTCTGCTTTTAAGATCCTAAAATTTGTTGATGGGTAGAACTTTTGTCATCACACCAGTACACTGATTAGTTGTGAGAGCATATTGCATATGATTGTGCACCATACCGATTGTTGGCTTGTTATCTCAATGAAGTCTCACAGTTCCACTTCTATTCATTTTCAAGTTACCAAGATTAAGTCCCATCCATCAATACTCACAAATGCCCTATACCATTGCCCAATCCTCATCCCTACTGCTTTATCATGCTAATGTATTCTGTCTATACTCAAAACTTTCTAAATTCCACTTAGAAACATGTAATAGTCAGTAGAAAGTGCACATGTTGGATGGCGATGCTTTACAATCAACATTTGTTCGTAATCTTGTCTTCAGTTCCTCATGACATTTCTTAAAAAACATTCTACTGCCCATGTAAAACTTCAAGAAATGAAGAGTTTTATGAATTGCTTTCTACTACTTTTCATAACTATTTGTTGGAATATTGAAAAAATCTCTAACATCAGAAATTTTTTTTTGTTATTTAATTCTTATCCTTATTTTATTTTTTTAAAATAGAATAGTCTTTTTTCTTTTGAAAAAAGTTGAGTGTTATGCTCAGATTTGAACCTTGTATCTTCACTTTACAAAGCAAGGTTAATCCTAAAAGAGCTACAGCTCATTGGCTAATGGGCTATTCTCTTCATTCTTTTATTCCATTTTTCTAGATTGAATATCTTTTTATTTCTTTATTCTATTTTTCTAATATAAGATGTTTTTTTATTATCTAATTTCTCGGTATAGAATGTTCTATTTCTTCTTTTATTCTATGTTCTTAACATATGATATACTCTCTGTTTTTTTTTATAAGTAACATCTCTTTCTTATATAAACATATGAGTTAAGTGCTGTGAATAAATATCAAGAATAGAGTTTATGATCACTCTTGTTTTTGATACCAAAGCCATGAATTTCTCTTCTATGCCTTTGCTATCCTTCATTGATCTCTTCTCTTTGCAACCCTCAATTCTACTTTGCATGACCCAAATCTCGCATTGCTCGAACAATTTGTGTTCTCTTTGCTTGATTGCACCATGGCTTCTAGCTTCGTTGTCAGCTCTTTGTTCCTTTCAGGAACTTTTTTCATCTTCAATCTTTCTATTATCTCCTTGATCCATTATTGGAAGCAATATGATCCTTTTCAATGGCATCCATCCTAGTGAGTTATCCTCCTCTACACAATTGTTGATCTAACCTATTCTGTGCTGATGATTCTTCAGTTCAACGTATACTTCCTAAACCATCAAATTAATTGCTCAAGGTTGATGAAGAGGAAATTGAATGCTATCAATAAAGAATGACCTAGAATAGCAATGAAGGTTGAGAAGATGTAGTGGTAATGATGGCATGTTGAAAAATGCCCTTGGTGAATTAATGATGCTTTGATATTTTGTTAACAAAATGATTCACATCATGAACTATAGACAACTTCGTAGAGCAAATTGTTGAAAGACTCCCTTGATATAAGGAGTATGAATAGAGATTATTCACAAGAAAAAATATGAAGAGAACCTAAGAGTAAGAGTTGGAATTGAGAGTACCCCAAGTTATGATAGGATCTCTTCGACAACATTTATGAGTTGTAAATTTGAAGTATAAGAGATTGTGTTGAGCTCCAGGTTACTGATTCAGCCAAGATCATGCTTCTTTTATGCATGTGAAGGGAGGCTTTTGGTTCAATGATAGATTTTCTGCTACGTGAGGGTTTCGACACTTCTATGCACTTTGTCCATGCAAGAACTTAGTGTTTCTGGCTGACCTGTTGTACATGTGTTGTTCACCATTTTTACATGCAAGGGCGTTTATGAATTTTTACTCTGTAAAGCCTCTAATAAAGATAACAACTGAAGGTTTCTACTATGATATTTGCATATTGGGTTGTAGAACTCTGATATTCCTATTTTAAATGGATAGTTGTTGCAGCATGAATAAGAAAAAAATTTGGTTACAGCTTATCAAGTTCAAGTAAGACTGAATACCAATGACTGAGCAGTCGGTTTGCTTCATTTCATGATTCCGGCACCTGTAAACAAATAAATCATTGCTTATGTATTAGGTTATCCTGTATTTCTCGCCCTCCTATCAACTACATGGTGCTCAAACATTGCACCCAATCCTACTTAGTTTTCCCCTGTTTTTTCTCTTATCCAAGCAAGCTTCACTATATCTCATCATCTCGATTGGTCTTCATTGACCCCCTTGCCAATTCATTTTAGACAACTTTTTCTCAAAACCCCTTGCCATGAGGCACAAATTGCCTTCACAGTCTTGCTTTATGAGATATCGGTCTAAGAGCCGTTGTCCAAGTCTGTCCAAAGTATATTCAGGCTTCTACCCTGGAACAGGCTGTAGCCCTGCTCCGGTTGATCTGGCCAGATCCTTCTTCTCATAGTTATGCCTTTGGCAAATGCGTTCAAGTGTTTCCTCAACTATTGCACTTGGCATCCGGCCCTCACCAAAAATGCTAGTTCTCCGTGTTCAAGCACTTTTATCATTGCCTTATTCCCTTCTTTCTAAGCCCAAGCATTGAGTGCTCGTTTGGTGCTCCGCAATTTCTTTCAAATTCTAATGCTGAATGACCCAAACATGCATCTCTACAATGATCGATTGGAATTTAGCTCATAAATAAGACAATCATGACACAAAGTTCATGTTCAATCCAAGATATTTATCTTTCTTTATTGGTTTGTTGGAATCTCAGTTGGGTTGAATGCCAAAGCAACCTTCATCAAGTGTCACTTTATACCAGATCAACCTTTTTGCCACCATGATTGATTTTTACCCTTTCTAATTTTGCGTTATCATCTTATTTTTCACCTTGAATGCTCAAGTAAATTCTCAAACAACTCTCATTCCCCCACTCCAACCCACTCCCCCAGTCAACACATCCAGATATCTGGGAATTCTAATATAACTGTTTCTGTAGGTGTTTGATTGAATGCTTTATATAAGTTTATATTATCTAGATGCAATTTTATGTATTCATTGTCTTTTATTTGGTTCAATATCATTATATCAAAGGGCTCCAAATCTCATAACAGGCTCCAGTTACCACAACTCTTCAAGAGATCTTAGGTACTTAGAAAGAGGGTTAAGTTGTCCTTATGAATCTAATATGTAGAGGTAACTCAAATTTGGGTGACAACTCCGGTAGCAAACCAAAGAATCAAATTCATTTGATAACATCATGTGACATCAAGTTAACGTTGAACTAAATATCTTCTTAGAACCTTTTTATTGTAAATGTTAAAACTTCTAATTGTATGGTTCGTTTCACAGGCTGGGTTCTTGGAAGGATTGGCAAGCATAATTCCAGGTATAACTGTTTCCAGCTGTGCTCTTTATAAGTTGTTTTATAATGTTCTCAGTAAAATTCAAATCAGATCTTCGTTTGAACCATACCTTCAAGTGGTGAATTGCTTTGTTCACAGGAATGGGTGGACTGAATATTATGGAACTACTGGAGAATGCATCACTGGAGAGTTCAACAGAGAAAGGGAAATTGCTTATAGATTTCAATGGGACAATGGGTGATAGGATTCAGGTATTTGTGGAATGATCTGATCCACTGTGCTCTTGCATAAATCCTGTAAACTGTACCATCTGTGGGAGGCATGAACTTAACTCACTGAATATTTTAATATTAGTGGGAAGCATGAACTTAACTCACTGAATGGTTAAATATTCAGGCTTTTCCAAGACTATGCGCTTAACATTCATATGCATATTTTTAATTTGCTTTTCTTTTTTGAAGTAAATTGGTAGCGATTGTTGGAGTTGAACTATGAAACTTTTTTAGAAGGGCAATGTTATTATCACATTAGCGATAACTCACTAACTATCTTTTATTTATTTGGAACATCTTATTGAGATAATTTGATTCTTAAGTTAATGAGTAGCAGGAGGAGCATTCTTTTTTGGTTAAAAAATTGGAGAAATAATATTGTTGCATATTCAATCTATCACCCAACATTTTCATTGCCTTCCCCAAGACCTGCCTAACAATACCCTTGTTGTATTATGCAAGATGCTAATATTCATTCTTTTGAATGAGTTGCACACTCTCTTTGAAACAAGTTAAAATGTCTTGTGTTTTCAGTGGAGCATCATATTTAAGAAATGGTCCTTCAAATGACTTTTTATATATTTCATAATCTACTAAAACACATTTTGCATTTGTATGTTGTATATCTCTTGCCTCAATAATCATCTTTGGTTAGCACTCTGTCTTATAAATACTTTTTTTACTTCTTTCAATATCTTAATTCTTCAATGTCACATAGGTTTATCGAACCTTTAGCTAATTCTTCTTCCTGTACGTTTTTCTCCCTCTAAATTCAAAAAAACTTCAAATCATGCCTCATACTCTCTGTATCATGCCTAGCTCTTTTTACTCCTTTGTATTTTGAAGAAAGGAAGGCATTTGTTTGTCGACCTTAATACAAAGCTGTAGATTTTCCGACTGTAGGCTAAGTTAAAATAGCTTTAATTTCGTTAGGATTAGTTTCAACTCGATTGCAAATTAGATATCCCCAGAGTTTTCCAAAAAAGTACTTCCAAGTGATTTGATGAGGTTGGATGATTAGGGAAGAATTGTATCCTTAAAGAACTATATATATGCCTTTGGATGTATATTGTTCGATTTTAAAGAATAAAGAAAAAGAAGTGCATCCTAATCATCAAAAAACAAGTAAAAAACAGCAAATGGGAGCTTAATGCAACACATTCATGGTAGAAATCATCTCATTGAAGTGGTCAAGGGATGGATATGCTAGAATGAAAATGTAGGATAATGATATAGACACAATTTGGCAAGTCTATTGCATAATTGCTTACTTTTCTCTTAACAAAAATACTATTCTTCTTCCATATTGCAGTCCAAATTAACAACCTTTCAATCACAAGCAATTTCGAATACTATATCAATAGAAATCCATGTAGTGACAAGAATCCTCTGTACTTATTGTAGTCATCACAATAACAGCTTCATTATATTGATTTCCTGGCTTAGCAAATCGTCCTTCTCAACTGTTAATGAGACTACCTTAGTCGACGACCACAAATCCAACTAATATAAGACAAACAAACTACACAGAGGGAAGATCAACGAGCTATCTTATAACTTCATCCAAGTATGGTTAGGATGGTATTTAGCACCTTCAGCTCACTTTTTGGTTTTGCTAACTATTACAATTAAAAATGTCTACATTGCCTATAAATTTGTTGGGTATATTAGTTCTGTTGACATTGTCTGTTTAATACTATCCATGATTTTGCAAGCAGGTTCCTTTCAGTTCAACCCCTGTTTGAAGATTGAAAATTTCTTATTCTTAGAAGCTGATTCAGTTGGCTGGTACATGAATTTCTTTAGAAATTCTCCATTTTAGAACATTGACTAGTATGAAACAAACAATACTTTGTGGGTTCTCTTGCAGATACTGGGCTAAACAACATTGGAGGAGTGCAAATCCTTTCTCCCTTAAAGCAGTTAATGCTTCTTCCTCTGTTTGGCTAACAAAAAGTAGTTCTTCAAGAATCAATTTATCATTCTGATCACTTCTCTTCAAAAGGCATTCTGGTTTGCAAGACTTCTCTTGCTTTCTCATATCATGAAAGCTTTTAAATTATAGATTTTTCTGCAAAATAACCTCTTCAAAGCCTCCCAAAACAATTGGATCCTTTCTCAAGTTTGCATTTAAGTTCAGAACCAAGGTGACCCTTGTTCTTTTTTTCTGTAAAAATTGAATTAGTTGATTAAGTTCTCAAAGGTTCACCCTCCCTTTGCTTCAAAAAAGATCTTGTACTACATTTTGCGACTTCTTAGAAGCAGAGAAAGTTGCTATAAATTCCTTTTTCAGCTATTGACAAGAAGAGATCACTGCAAGGCTAAACCCTAAAACTAATCTTATGGGTATCCTTCTAAGGTGGTAGAAGCATGTCATAGGATCCTTCAAAACATGAAACACAACATCAAGAACTGAACTCCAATGAGTGGTTTAAGAAGCATGTCACAAGATAGTCTCTTCCTTATCCCTTAGGGTGGGGTTATATCAATATCTTTGGCCAAGTTTGTATTTTGTTGCACATCTAACATTGACCTAAAGATTATCAATGGAATTTGCTAATCAATCTAATATAGAACATCTATTGGCATAACTCTAACGACGGATAGATCATCTGGCACTAACACAACCCTAATTGAAAATCCATGATCAATAATAAGCATTTTAGCTATAGGATGAATTGGTGTGGTAAATGATGGAACAATCTATAATAAACCTGGTAAAAGCAAACTATATAAACTATCTAATGAGAATAAGATTATTGAGCAAATTTTATTGTTGTAGACTATAGGTTATTATACAACATTTTTACTTTAAAAAATGCAAACTATACAGAATTGTATAAAGTTTTAAAAAATAATCTTAAAAAGCCACTTGGTGCACTACATGCACAATCACCTTAAAAATTTTCAAGAAAATAATTTGATAAGATTTAAATTGACCCTTCTCTTCTCCTCGAGTTGATGGACTTTCTCAAGATCTTTTGATTTTTCTAGTGTTTTTTTTCATCGAAAAGATTAGGAAAGATAAGAGAAGATAAATTCAAAATTTCATAAAAAGTTTTTATAATTCAAATGTTTTAACAAAGTTTGTCGAACTATTCAAATTAAATTGAGAAATTAGAGAAATAATTTATTATTGTACTTAAAACTAGCATGACATGTACTTTGATTGAATTTTTGCAAATAAACATCAGAGATAGGACATTCAAGCATAAATGAAAATATTTTCTTGAAAAGTTGTTTAGGTCAATTGATTGTACAATTTGACAAAATTAAATGATTTAGTTTATAAAAAAATTAATAATAATTACAATGGTAAAATAAAAAATTTATATTAATATATTATATGTGATTAATTAAGATAAACTTAGAAGTAAATCCTTAGGAATTGGAAGTTCAAAGTAAAAGTGATAGGTAAATTGCTGTAGGTGTTTTTATACTAACAACACTAGGGAATTATGAGAAGAATACTGAGGATTTGTTTGAGTGATTTTTACAATCTAAAGAGATGTTTTTATAAGAATTTTTTTTGAAAAAAAGTTTTTTAAAAAGATGGTTTACATAAATAAAAAAATTATATTATCATTTCATAAAAAAAATTAATATAACTTTTCAACAATTAGCTTTATTGCACATCCTTCTACACAAGATTTTCCAAAGGTTAGAATTTTCATTAGACAAGGCTAGAATTTACATTTAAATTCAACTAAGAAAAATATATTGCTAACTGAAAACATGATCATATTTGAAATTTAAATATAGACAATTTAACATGTCTTGTTGTAGAAGGTCATTAGCGATGAAAATCCTACATTTTCCTATAAGAATTTTCATCATAAGTGACTAAATTTTTTGTTAATGAAAATTTGAGAATCAACTTGCAAACAATGACAACAACAACAAGAGTCCAATGGCTGACGAGTGAGAAGGTGGTCTAGCCATGGTAGAGTTGAAGAAGAACTGATCGACTAATAAGATGTTGCAATTGAGTACAATCAAGGGGACGAGACCACTTTGGAATCCTAATGATACTTAGTTAAGAGGATAATTAAGTAGGTTATTTTAGTAAGAAGCTTATTGACAACATAGTGTCATACAAATAGTGAGGGAAATTTATGAGATGATGTTCAATACATATTTATAAAACCATTATGATTATATTTTCTATAAGAACATAGTAAACTATATAATGAATTTTATTTATGATATGTTTTATTGAATTTTAAACAAAATATATCACAAAAATAAAGTTAAGTTGGCTTTTTAAAATCTAATATGTTAGTTAGTGTTTCAAACATCCTAATGGTAGTACAAAATTCAAGTATTATAACTAAACTATCAAATCCCATGGAATTTTTGTTTTTTAAAGGATAATTTGGTAAAAATTTGGTTAAATAAACCATTTATAAGTAGTTTTTAAAATTTTAAACAAATGATATGAATGCTGGATTTTAATAAGACTTTCTACTTTCAAACTACTAATTTAACTCAAAATAAACTTGACTATTTTCAATCTAAGAGAAAAAAAGGTAAAAAAAAAAAAAATTTTATTAATGTGAAATGAGATAAGTTCAACCATTTATGATAACCCAAAACTTAAAAAATCATTTATCTTATTATTTTACTTTTAAACATTAACATTCTAGTCAAACACTTGTCAACAAACTCATCAAGTCAAACGGGACTTCTACTCTTGGTAATTTGATAAAACTTTGATTTAAAAAATCTTTGTCATGAATAAATATTTTTTATTTTTGAATAAATGATTTAAATACTAGACTTTTTTTAATAATTTTTTCCTTCAAAAACCCAATTTTGTAGTCTATATATTTGATCAAATGATCATATCCACTCAAATATTAGGACAAAATCACCAGCATGCCAAGAAAAGGAATGAACATTTAACAATCATAATGTGAAACAAACAGTGCTTATGAACCAATGAAACAGTGCAACCACATCCTAAACCTAAAGACAATATCAACAAATGAACAAAGAAATGCTTCTCTTCTTAGATGCTCACGAGAAACAAAAAGCTTCACAACCGCACTTTTCTCTCACCGTCGACACCATCACTCATGAGAATCCTCTGATAAAACCCTAACCATCACTTGCATTGCCATCACTTGCTTTTGCAAGCACGTAATGTAGTCCGCCGCTTCCAAAAAGAGCTCCCTGAGCGACATGGACCCGCCGCACGGTACGAGCTTTCGAAGAGTACGTATTCTTCTTCCAACATGGCCTCTTCTCCTGCCTGCAATTCTTCTCATCTTCCTCCTCGCTCCAAGGCACTTCTTGTAGAGGGCGAAGAAGAGAGCCTCCGATGAAATCACCACCATGACTTGAGAGAATATTGGCATAAGAAATGAATGAAATGAGGGTGTTATATAGAGACATTCTCTTACGATAACACATGTGAATGGCTCGTAGCCATGATCTCTATTCATTCTCCGCAAATGGAACTAATGAGAGAAGGGAGGGGAGGCTTTTTCCTTGTAGCATAGCTCATGCATGTTCTCCTACCTTAGTGCACATGGACTCACATGATAACCCCAAAAACCAAACCCTATCCCTCACCCCATCCCTTTTCTCATGGAAACACCCTGGATTATTCCCTTCCTTTGAGCTCACAGCTCAATCATGCAGGCCTTATGGGTCCCCTTCTCTTAGGTAGCACTCAAAGAGGGCCTAAATATGCAATAAGAGGGTGGGTGGTGGTTGGCCTCTTAGGCCATTGATGCTGCCCTTGAGGAAACCCTACGCATAGAAATAAAATAGTATACAATTAGGTGTAGGTTCATATGTATATTTCCATGTCAACCTAAATGGCAGCAAAGGGCTGGAGGATTAGATCTTGATGTTGGGTTTAGGGTTATGATGGTTCTCCTTAGTACAAAATAATGCCATCCTAAGGTGGCAAACTTTTGCTTTTGGAGATATCTTTAAGTTTGTTCGGTGCAAGCAAGCAAGCATGGCTTTGGGAACATGTACCTTCCTTGCCTTAACAAATTCGGCACTTTACCTTGTAGGTGATTAAACAATATGAAAAAAAAAATAATTATTGAACACATGTGTTGTTTGTCCGTTTTCTTTGTATGGTGTGTTAAATTGGTTTATTGGAGAAGATGGCTAGCTAACTAGCTAGTTTTGATATAGTATAAAAAGTATCCTTGACAAGGTTTTTACAATTCATTTTTTATTTTTGTGTGCATTGTTTGTAGCACGTTGTCTTCAAGACTTTGGGGTCCTTTATTGTGGGTTGGATTGACCCATTTTATCAGTTGTAGTGTCAATCGACATATTTGATATTATGTATCTTTGAATCTTATTGTATAACCTTGTTTAGGGTTTTCATTGAAAAATGATTTTTTTTAAATGCAAAAACTTACTTTTTGTGTTAATTAGCATGCTATTATACGCACTTGACATAAATTTGATAAATAAATGTTTTTTATTAGATTGACTCGTTTCTTTAACTATCGTGTCAATCGACTAGTTAGATATCATATATTATCTAATCTTATTATATAACCTTGTTTAGGACTTCTATTGAAAACTGTATTTCTCTATATAGAAATAAATACTTCATCCTTGAGCTAATTATTATGTTATTGTATGTCCTACACATAAATTTTACAAAGAAAAAGTAAATAAGTTTATTAGTTTTTTTTAACTATTTTATAATTTTTTATTTTATTTTGAGCATTTACCATATAATACGAGTTGAACATATGCTTATATAATCACGATAAATGATGGTCCATATGTAAGATATAAAATCTACAAATAATAAGATTTTTTTTGTAAGCTTGCATGAATAATTAAACTTAATTATCATCAATTCTTAGCCAATTAAAGAAGTATAATTTACGTTTTTTTTTCTTTAAAAAGGGTGACAATGTGATTCATTTAGTGATAGCTAAATTTTCAACTACATTCTTTTATAAATAAGAAATTCTTCAACAAGGGCTATTTTGAACAAATTTAATGAATGATTTAATTAAACATTAATCAAATTTTCAAAATAATCATTACAATAACTTTAGCCAAATTTCAAAATAAGAATCATCATAACCATAATTTATTGGTAGTCCTTATAGTTTTCTCCACTCTTTAAATATATTTTATATGAGAATCAATGCAATTTGATATCTTTTAAGAAATGAAAACCTTTGGATGGCATATGTAAATATAATTATGCTTTTTGTTAGTGTGTTATAACTTATTATATTAATATTAAAATTATTTATTTCAGGATAATTTATAATGTTAATTAAATTGTAACTTATATTTTTTGCATCATAATATATATATATATATATATATATTGACAAATCATATTGAAAATGAAAAAAATGTATCTCTTAATCATTCATTCACATAATAGAGATTATGTCATGTGTGAAGATCATGACCAAATACCAAGAATCAAAAGATTCCCTTTTATTAATTTCCTTCTTATTCACTTTTTTTTCTCACTTGCTCAACCTCCCTAACCATCCCCTTAGGTATCTTTCACATGCTTTGTATTTTCTTCTCTAGGTTTCTTGTCATCCCTTTTTCTTTCTTACCCTATCTTGCCTACATTTTACAAATTGGCACCATATAAAACATCAACAAAAGGAAAATATATAATCATCTTTGACATTGTGTAATCTATCTAAGATGTAAAAATCTTCTTTGGATAATTATTTATTCATAAGTCCTTACAATTTTCTTTATTTAAACAAAATACAAGCTAGGTTGTCTCAATATTAGCAAAATCGATAATGAAAATCTATTATATTTTTGATAAAAAGAGGAAGAGAAAAACAACAAAAATTCATTAGAAAGAGAAATTGATTAGAGGTTTATATTTTTTTTACATATTCTAATGATCAACTTTAGATTTAATTTTTGATCAAATTTTTTACTCAACATTTTAGGAGTTATTCTAAGGTTTATATAGATATGTCAAATACATTTTTGTCTTCTAGACTAATAGTTCTAGATGAGTACTCTATTCATCAATTAACTAATCAAAATTTATGTAAAACTTCAATGCATATAAATTTATGTATTTGTTACAATTATAATTGAATTTATGGATATATTGCAAATGTTTATTTGGGTTGTTAGCAATGAAGATGCATTTTTTAATCAACTCTATTTTGGCCACCTATCATATGCATTATATTCCATCGATCTCAATTTCAATACAGGTTTCTCAAGGTTCAACAATATTTCTTGACTCGTTTTAGGCTTTTTTTTTTTTTTTTTTGGCCAACTTCTAAGCTAGCCATCTTTGAGAAATCCTCCACCCAATGTCCAAAACATTTCTTGTGTTGCCTCACGCCGCATTCAAGTATCATAGCAATTCTTGATAATGGCTTCGATGGGAATTATTGAGATTGCTTCTCTAATTAATCCCTCATAAAAAAACCTAAAACAAGACTTCAAAACTTGAATTATAAGACAACACATGTTTGAGATAATACTTTTGAGATTTTATTGAAGTTAATTACATGTATCTCTTATTGTTCAAGACATTATGCTTATCATCTATTATCATCAAGATCATAAATATTATCTCATAAAAGATAACATTTGTTACGATATTCAACACAATCTTTTGATAAAAGTGATAAAGAGATTCATTTTTTTCTAAAATGCCTCATTGATAATACTAAAATCTAGAAACAATAAAGACACTACCATATCAAGTCTTAATGAGAAGCATTGATGGGGTGCACTACATTAGGTGCTTCTACTCAACATGATCATTCCACATGAGGAGCAAAGAGAGTTTCAAATAATAAAGCTTGAAACTACTTCATCGAATTGTCATACATGGCTTATAATATGGGATACATCCTTATGCCTTCTATATTGGAGGTAAAATGTTGGAGTTTTTTAATTCAATAATGGATATTTTATAGATTTAGAGTTTAAGATGTCTTAGAAATAAGTCTTTTTTTCTATCTTTAACTTTGAATTGTCATTTCAAATCTTCTAGAGAATCAAAAGATACAAAAGTATGTTCTTTAAAGGTAGGATAGAGATCAAATAAGATCATTTTGCTCCTAATTATATTACTCCATAAACAAAGAATCTCTTATTTTTCCTCTTTTAAGTTGCTATTTTGAAGGGGTATCTCCCAACATTTTTTGTTCCTAAAGATATAAAAGTGTCCCTAATGGTTAGAAGGAGATCAAATCATATTTGCTCCTAGCTATCTAATGTCATAAAAAGAACATCCTTTAATATTTTTTTATTGAACTTCTTATTTTGAGTAGATTATTCAATAGTTCATTGGTTTTATTCTCATCAAATTCTTTACAATCTCTAAATTATGCACCATACAATGAGTGTTTGTCTTTTGACCTTGTAAGATCAAAGGTGTTTTTTATGACAATAAGAGGAATTTTTATGTTCAAGCTCTTCTATATTTTATTATTTTATATTAAACCTATATTCTTTGACAACCTTCAATGTAAAGGATCCAAATCAAACAATCACTTTTCATGCCAATTAGTATTAATCATTTTATCTAATTACTCATTCAAGATTAGAAAAATAACATTTCATGATGATCTTATTTATAATGCAACTATTAATGCACATAGCCAAAGTTTCATCTTTCTTAAGAACTCAAAAAACAACTATAATAAGATTAATGTTTGTTAAAATAATCCTTTCTCAATCAAATCATTTACTTGCCCTTCATGTTCTTCATGTTCATTAGAACACAAAATATAGAATAAGTAGCAAATATCAATTTGTCACTATGGGCACACGTCCATCATACAATCAAGTATGTCTAGAACATGATGCTCTCCCCTTGCATATGAATGACAATACACTAGATTTCACCAAACCAAATTTATCAACCCAAGAGATCGTATAATAAATAGGTGATACAAAGTAGTGAGACCTTACAACTTCAAAAATAATTGCATTTAAGGACATTAACATCACTTCCTTGCATAGTTTTCTCTAACCACAAAAAAGGCATGGTACATAGAAGTGTACCTCCAATGTTCACACATTCTTGGTGTAATACATCAAACAACACCAAATGAAGAATCATGATGGGGTGTGACTCTTCTAGGAATTCTAGTTCTGCATCCTAGCCTTCAAGGGCATTTATCTATACTTTCTCAACCTCTTTATCAACTTCTTCCTCAATATCAACAAGCAAAACAAGTGCTAATGCTAGGTGTTTTGTCACCGTATGTCCTCAAACATGCAAAACATTTTACCAGTACGAATTTGGCATATTGAACTTGAAAAACAATGAAACCTTCTTCAATGCTAAATTAATACAGAAATGCAGAACAATGAATTAAGAAGCATAAATAAGACAGCACAAACCACCAGCAAGTAACTTAGTATCAGACATATATAAAACTCAGTAGATTCGTTTCTTTTTTTCAAGGATAAAAGATTGAATTCTGATAGTATATGAACAGAAATCAAACATAAACCTTACTAACAACTGAGTTAAGTCTTTACCAACTAAACTAGTAGGAACCCACAAAGCAGCAGAAAGTTGCACAAAGAGCGCCATTGAAGTCCATCGCATCAGCCCAGGTACCTAAAGCAGTTAAAGCTTCGTACCCCTACATAATGGGCATTTTCAACAACGAAGCAAATTCTGAAAGCTTGTTCCCATGGATCTGGATGATACGAAAAGATGAACACTTAATCACTTTAACCAGTACCCCGGATATACGAATTAACCAGAACCATGCATCCGGACCCTGAAAATTTGGGAATTTCTTTAGCAAAACATCAGATATAGCATGGTAACCAAGAACACCGATCATTTCATCGACTTGAGACTCTTCCAGGTTCATCTTATATGTGAAGTAATTCCATTCTGGATATTGAAGCACGAATTCATATTCACACTTACCTTTCACCATATTCTCATACTTACCATTGTCGCCTTGCATGCAAAATAAGCCTAAAACTTTCATGGACGGGCTTTCACCATCTGAAGAGCTCAAGGAAACTACGATATTAATGACCTAATAGGGAGAGCAAATGGGGGCATAGATTGACTCACCATCATTCTAACAAGGTTCAATATCGTCCATAAGAGGCACCATACTCATCATGCCTCTGCCTCTGGAACTCACCATGTGCTTCGCGAGGCCTAGAAGCCTGATAGTTATCACCGGGATATGGGTATCTGCTCCTTGAATCAATGGGAAAACTCGTTCCACCGTACTGAGTATTCCTGGAGGCTTGTTCATAATCAGAGAATGCGGGCTGGTTATAAGCACTCTGCATGGCGAATTGTTGGTGCCTCTGCACGCTGAGTTGAAGAAAATCTTGCCACTGCCTTCCATGCAAGCCCCTCATGGATGCCAATTTTTTTCCATAATTTTCTCTTAGATCATTCACAAACTGCATGGGTCAATCATTAAATTAGCTACAGAAAAATGGTTCTCAAAAACAAAATACAAGATTGCTATAAACACCGATTATCAAACAGCAAACATTCTCAGAAACAAGGCAACCATTGAATTTTAACATAGTCACAGTTATGACAAGTTATAGCTTCTGTTAGCAAATTCTCTTAATAGTTCCACATAATATCCTTGCACGGCAATCCTTAAACTTCAAAAATACAAGCACTTTTTGGAATTGAACTTACAAATTTTACGACAAATATTTATTCAAGACTTATTATAAATACAAAATTGAACCCGAAATTCCATGTCTACATTAAACACAATAATCCAAAAGAAAAGTACAAATCGCATCATATACATCTAATACCATCTGCCCCTCCCATATTGTTGTTATCTTAGGGTCTATTAAGAAGTTCCTTTTAGGTGTCTTTGAAAAGCTCACATGACTAGCAAAAGTGACTTCTCTAATCACATTAACCTCTCATTTAAAAATCCAATTTTCAAAAACTCCTAAGAAGACCTTTATTCATTGCAATAATCATACCAAAATACCCTTAAATGATACATTCGCACCTACAATAGAGTCTTTTAGTAATTAGTTTACATGCATTTTTCATTCAAATTTGTTTTTAAGTCCCCTTAGATGTAAGTGAAGTACACAGTATCACAATTGTCTACCTTCGATACTGAATCTGCCAATTAGGTGTAGTTAGCTAAGAGTTTATCAAAAGGGCATTTGATTCTTTTCAACTTTGCAAACATAAAAAATTTTACAACTTCTTTCTACAAATATAAAGTAGATTTTTCAAAAACTCGTTAAAATGTCTTTTCGGAAGTTGTTTTTCAATAAAAAACACTGCTAATGAACAAAAGCCTTAGATTCTCCTAGAAATTTCTACCACTTATTTAACTTTGTGAAAAACTCCTATCTCTGGTCCCTTGTTCACCATTGTAGGCTTTGATAGGTAGCAGGAAATGAAGTGATAATAATAGAATCCACTAGACGAAATAATATATGAGAGATATGCAATAATAGTATGATAAAATGAACTGGATACTAAATCCGCACAAAATAACAGTATACCCTCACATGTTTTGACCAAAAAGATAACTTCTTGTTTATTAATCCAGTTCATTAACACCACTAATGTTTCCATAAATGTGTTGCTGATGCATATACATCCTCAGGTACGTCACCCCTACGTATTAAAAAGCTTCACAAATTTCTGAACACAGGAATCAACCAATTATAAAATAAACTAAAAAACTAACACCAGGAACATTTCATCATTGCAAAACAATAGAACTTGACATTAATATTCACCCACAAATGATTTATAAGTGCCATGATAGTTAAAGATATTAGTAGAAAGTCAACACTGCATAACCGTTCCAAGAATTCTTAAACTTTTGGAACAAGCATCCCCAATGCCAAGAAGTGATAACAATCTAAATTGCACAAAAACTACATAAATGAATAAGAGCTAATAAATAAAACAATATTCTGTATGATACCTCTCGATGTTTGTGATTCTCTTCATCTTCTTCTTGGTCACGAGCTCTTCCTAATTCAGACATCTCTCGCTTAAACTCCATTTCTAGCTCTTCCAAGGTTTGCGGATAGATGGGAATGTTAGAATTGGGCTCAAAGACAGCTTCAGTTCTTGACCTACCAACATCCCATCCACTACGCTTATGCAACCCACTGTTGCGGTTTGGTCCATCATATGAACTAAATGCATTGCCACCATAACTAGAGTGCATTGGAGAATTTGAACGGGCAGGATGACCCTTTGCTCCATCATTAGGATAAGCTTCGCGAAATGAACAACATGTAAGCGAAACCACACTTTAATTCCATATGTCTAACCTAGATTGATGTTTTAAATATTTTAGCCTATACAAGGAACAACGCCACATAGAATACAGATATAACCAACCATCCAACCATATAAATCTGAATATGTTTCAATATATATTATTGCAGAATATCCATCTGTCATGAACCATGCAAGAAATCGCTTCAATTTTGAATAGACAAAGCTTGAACTTACCTCTTCCTGCAAGATAATATTTAAAAAAATTCATTTAAATTGTCAATAAAGCAATACCATGTAGTTCCTGTAGACATTCAAGGACCTACCTTGTGAAGAACCTCTGGACAGCTTTTGCAGATCTTCACGGACATTATTCTCATAATCCTTAGTATGCAATTGAGTTGAATTCCCAACACTTGAACGAGACCTTTGAGAGTCAGAACGTCTTAAATGAGAAGCAACAGGGCTTTTATCTGGTGATCTGGATTTTGCCTTTTCTGACTTGCCTTCTGACTTATTAGGACTCTTGTTTTTGTCCTTGTTCTCTTGAATTATTTTGTGAACCATATCTACACCTTTAGCAAGTATCAACCTGTCTTTACCACTAACAAATAGAAATTTCTCATCCATCCTAATCTTACAACCGACATCCTTTTCAATTTGGGTTATTACTTTGTTAGAGAATAGGGCTCTTATGTTCTTATCTCTTGCAGGAACCCTTTCAAAGAAGTCTGCAGACTTTCGATTTGCTCCAAGGGTGGAAGGGCAGCCCTGTAAGTAAATGAAAGAAAGAAATTTAAAAAGAGGAAAAGAATCTGTTCCCGTGTTTTTACATTAACAGTAAGAACAACCTCAAGAACCAAAACTCAATTTAAAATAAGCTATCAACTCCATGAAATGTTTTTGTACGATCATTTCTAAAGCGTGCAATCAATCAACAAAGATGATGCTCTTAACTTTGTCTGTATAACAGACATAAAAATAAAACAAAAAATTGAGACATCCTATGGCAAAATCTAATTATATTACTTATCAGACACACCCCTCCCACAATAGATATATTACATTGGCAACATACAGGATAAGCAACAAAATTTATGATAGTATAAAGCTAAGAATATGTTAATCACACCATGGTATAAAGCAAATGAAATTCACTAATAATGGAAGTGATAGTCACGGGCACCTTTTGAATAGATCTCATGCCAAATAAATAAATAAATAAATGCATATTTTAAACCAAGAAGATTAATCTTCAACCTGAGTAAAATGACCAGATTCTCCACAGAGTTTACATATCATTTCTTCTTCTTTTCTCTTCTTCCAGTTCCTCTCAGTAGCCTTAGCTTTTGCTTCCCAAAACTTAGCTTCCCTGCTGGTAAAATCAGTAGGGACTGCATTTGGATCTCGGATCTGATCTTCCTCATCTGACTGATCATTAGCTGATGGCCTCTTGTTTGCATTAGCTTTGGCATCTACATTATTGTGCGTTGATCCCAGAGGCCCAGTGTATTCTTTTCCATAAACCTCATTGAAAAGTTCATCATCTATTTCAGGGCTTGATTGCCTTGCCATAAGTAGAAAGAAAAAAAAAAAAGAAAGATCTGCAATAAAAACAAACAAGAAACACTTCATTCAGAATAAGGAATTGCTATCTGCATATGGTAATCAAAATGATAGTACATGGAATGAAGATGTATTAAGTCTAAATCTGAATTTATCGAACTAAAACTCAAATCTGATAAAGAAAGTGCATGGTGACAGAAGTTTCGCAATGGTGATCAGATCCAGAACTAAAAGCAAGTACGGCTGCATGCATGAGAGAAGCATAAGCACATCTAATAACAATAAGAACAACTTGCAATTTTAATTAGGCAAAACAAACCAAATAAAGCACTACAACAGAAGGCACAAAACTCTCACTGTTCTCAACACCACCCATGCCAATGTTCACTAAACCTTTTGAAGACAAGCTCTGAATATTCCACATTAGCTTTTGTACGGGTTCCACTCACACAAGTTGTTGGCAACTTTGCCCAATACTAGTATCTACCATGGCAATTTCGCAATCTTGGCTTTGTAGGTCTCCGTTTATGCTCCTAGATTACAACTGAGGAGCAGAAACAAGCAGAGACAAGATGAACGAATGGAAAACCAAATGCATTTGCATAGTCATGAACAAGTTGGAAGTCAGAGAAAAAGTTAAAGAAAAAAAGTATATTTTATTCCACATTTCTTATGAAAATAATTTTATATTTCACCATTCTCCCACATTAAGTTATCTTTCACAATATTGTACTTTACCAACATCATGCTTATATTTCTACTGTGTCATAAATCTGTAAGAAAATCTGTTGTATATTCCTTGTATCCACAATTCCTTCCACCATTTGCTAACAAACAAATAATACTGAGCTCGAATGTGCTTTATCTTTGAATGAAAGGCTAGATTCCTAGTGAGAAACAAAGCACTCTGATTATCAACACATAGAAAAATCTTCTTTCAGTTGTAACCAAGTTCCTCCAATACCATTTTGTAACCACAATAGATTGCAAAAACCAGCTCACAATTTCACTAGCAAGTACAACCACATAACTTGTGATACATTTTCTTTTATCAAGATCACATGCATAATCAAAATCAACATATCCATTGACAATAAAGTCAAATCCACCATAACACAACATAGCATTTGAGGTTCCTTTAATATATCTTAGAATCTCCTTATAATATTCCAATACTATGCCAAGATATGTCATATATTAACTCGCAATTCCCAATGCATTGCAAAGTCTAGTTTTGTATATATCACAACATGTATTAAACTCCCCATTACTGATGCATACAATACTCAAGACATCTCATACTCTCTACTTCATTGCTAATATTCATGCAAAAGGATAACATGAAATTGGCAGGAAATGGGATAAAATTTGGCTTATAAGTTTGCTTGATGAAGTGCCACAAATTATTTTTAAAAAACATTCTTTTGTAAACAAACCAAATCTTCATGTTTTCTATCTCAGTGAATTTGCATCCCTAGATTGTTATTTTCTGGTCTGAACTCCTTCATTTCAAACTCCCTAGCCAATTGTGGCTTCAATTCTTCAATACGATCTTTGTTGGAACCTACTACCAATGTGTCATCGACATAATAAAAACAAAATAACAAAGTCATTTCACCAAACATCTTGAAATATGCACAAGGGTCTAAATTTTATCTATTATACCCAAGGGTTATGATGAAGGAATCAAATCTCCTATACCAACACCTTGGCACCTTCGAGATTGTATAGAAATTTGTTCAACCAGCAAATTAAGTTCTCTTTTCCTTTTTCTTCAAACTTTCTAGATGAATCATGTGAAATTATTCTACAAGATTTCTATGAAAAAACGCAATTTCCACAACTGTTATAGGTGCAAGTCAAACGTAGCAAACATTGCCAAAACTACCCAAATAGTAGTAAGTTGAACCACAAAATAAAAAAATTTAATCAAAATCAATGCGTTCTAAGCATACCCATTTACGGTTGGCCTTGCATGATACCACTTCACTTGATCATCACTACTTCATTTGCTCTTGTACACCATTTGTTGTGCCAATGTGCTTTCTGACTTCGATTATTAGCACCAATTTCCATGTACTAATTTTGCAAAGAGCTTCAATTTCTTCCCACATTGTTTCCTTCCACTGATGTGCATCCAAATTGTTTGTTGCTTCATAAAGAATTGAAGGCACCCCCTTCCTCTATTAAAAGAAATTATGCAACATTGCCCTCAACAATAGAATTGATATTCTAGGCTAGTGGATGTCTTGCATGATTTGACCATCAAGCTTATATAGTATGAGATTCAATTGGTTTTTGCCCTTTATGTTATGGTGTTACTTAAGAAACTCCTAATTTTAATCTTTTTTATTTTGATACATGTGTTTCTTTCACCTTTTTTTATAGTTTATTTTCTGCAAATTTTACATTTTGTTAATCACAACCTTGTGAATAATGGCATCCCACAAGTGATGCCCTGAACACTATTAACATACCCTAAAAATATATATTTTTCTAGATTTTAGATCTTGTTTTATAATTTCTTGGGTATTGTATATTATATACACAAAACTTCCAAATATATAAAGATTTGAATAGCTATCCACGTCTCCATTGACGTCTTCAATCCATTTGAAATTGAACAAACTCAATTTATCACATAAGAGGCCATGTTTATAACTTCTGCTTAGAATTGTTTGTCCATGCCTACAATTTTCAACGTTGCCCTTGTCCATTTTAACAATATTCTATTCATCCATTCCATTACTCCATTTTTTGTTGAGAAGTGCATACTATAATGAATTGTCCTTTGATGTCTTATAACATGTACAAATTTGCAACCATTTTTCTCCTTTAATTAGAACAAGTGCATCTTGTGAATTTTTGTATCCATCTTCTTGTTCTTGCACCAATTTTCTTTCTTTGAAATAGAATTGCAATTTTGTCAAAAACTAGATAATTTGCAAGGGAATTATTCGCTAAGTTGATTATACAAATCAGGTAGACTTTGATGCCTTCATTACTTGTTCAAACATGTCCAAGTTTTTGATACCACATCATTGTAGGTCTTTCACTTGAATTGTTTTAAAAAATTGATGCTTTTGCTTGTAAAACTTCTCCCACTTCCTTTAACATGTACAAATTTGCAACCATTCTTCTCCTTTCATTAGTACAAGTGCATCTTGTGAATTTTTGTATCTATCTTCCTTGATCTTGCACCGATTTACTTTCCTTGAAATAGAATTGCAATTTCATCAAAGATTAGATAATTTGCAAAGAAATTGTTTGCTAAGTTGATTATAAAAATCAGGTAGATTTAAAGTAAACATTCAGCACGTTCATTCGCTTTGAATCTACATCCCAATGAACTAAGTTAGGAAAATAAAACATTTAGAATGATGATGTACTCCACCAAAATAGATTCTAAAACATATAAAGTATATAAATATCTCTTAAAAAAATTATTGTAGAGTGATTTGGCCTCTTAAAGTCTAGTCCACCACCCTTTCACTAATTGTCTCAAAACAACTATTTTTTCTTAATATAACATTTATTTTCAACTTTCACAATGACAACTTAGTCCTATTTAATTTTTTAATCTCGAATTTTGTCTTTAACACCCTTTTATGGAACAGATACTCAAACTAACAATGCATGCCAATATATAGATATACATCAAGAAAGTTTCCCAAAAGATTGATCTAGCTCTAATAACATTGGTGGGGTCAAAGAGGCCCAAACTCTCGACCTCAAGCTAATGAAGCCAAAACATGATAAGAGAGATATCAACAAAATGTGGCTCAAGTGGGAGCCAAAGTTATAATTAATCAAAATCATTAGTAAGAAGACTTAAAATGCTACTATTGTAGTAAGAATGGTCAATTGAAGAAGGATTGTTAGAATTGAATAAAAACAATTCTAATTTTGAAGAAAATATGGGATAACTATATTCCTCTTTTTTTCTTTAACTTCCCATTTGTTTGTAGCCATGAAAACTCGTGTGGTTTTCTACTTCATTCACGCCATCTCTGCTCTATTCTCTTCCTCGGCCATAATTTGGGAGCGTAAAGGGAGGTTGACAAAGCCAAGCTGATAAAGTTGCCCTATTAGATGCCAATGTGAAGGCAAAGTTGACAAAATCCAGTGTGTACGAAAGCTTGTGTGCAACAACCAAAGTAAAAAATGAGGGATATTGAGACATGCAAGAGAGCTTCATGCCTTTCTTGCATGGTTTTAATTGGTTTGCTTTGTCCTCATTAAACATGTCATTCTCAACTTCTCAAATTTACTATTTATCAACAAAATTTGCATTATAAGTTGCTCTTTTTCATCAAAAAAAGAGCTAAAAAGAGATACTAATCAGTAGTTTCAATCAAATATACATACCAAAAAGAATGCTTTGTGCTTTTAAGCAGAGAAAAGCACTCAATGCTCTAACTTCCATTCAAACATAGTAATAGAAAAACAATTTGTTCTTACATTTCCATGAAATCAATGAGTACTAAAATAGAAAAAGACCCAGAGATTTTTGTGCTCATGTTTTGTATTTGGAATTGCAATTAAGGAAACAACATACAACAGCATATTAAAATTGGAAAAAACTACAATGACTTAAAAATGGAATGCAGAAATTTGCCCTCAGGTTTTGTGCTCATCAGGGATTCAAACATGTGCTACATCTTATTAAACAGACATTCCAAGTTAAACCATTGCCAGGTAATATTTAGCAGAATGAAACAGCCAAATGCTACGTCTTTTGTATATGTGTTACACCTAGTGTTTCAACAAATAATACAGGCAATCACGCCTAGAGAAATAGTTACACGTCTAAACTAACTTAAAAAAACCAACAAAATCTACAACTTAAAAAAACTAACAAAAACAAATAAGCAATGCCCATAGAGAAATAGTTACACATCTAAACTGTTCACAACATCCAAGACCGACGAACATACACGCACTTTCTTGAAAATCTAAACCTTCTCAATAAAAAAAAATGATGTGGCATGAATGAACGAACAGCACACTATATTTGCATCCCTCTAAATCTCTTTTATAAGAGGATGACAAGCTACCACGATGAAAAAAGGACAACCCCAAAATTACCCGAGGGGCTTCTACCTTTCCGATAGAGGGATGTAGCCTTCGATGAGCTCTACGTTGCACGTCGGCCGACGTGAGATCAGAAGACAGCGATGTGATGTGGAGGCGCTGCCACCGATCGATGTTTGACAGTTGCTTTCTCCGGCGCGAAGATGTACAACCTTCGAGCTGAGAAAGGTTCGCCGGAAGCGGAGGCGCGAGCGTTGTAGCCAAGGAGACGCTGAAGCTAGGGTTTTGATAAAAAGAGGGGCAAGCAATCGAGCGGCTTGGGAAATCGGGATGGAAAAAAAGGGTTTAAGGGACTCGAGAGAATATAACCCACTTCGACGTTTCTGCATTCTTTTATTCCTACCTTTGGTGTCCGTATCGAGGGGATCTCAGATTTTCCCTCATGTTGTAATATTAGAAAAAATAAAAAATAAAAAATCTTAAAAACAACCCATTTCTTACTTCAATAATTTGGTATTTAAATTCATGTAAACGCAAAATAAATGGCACATTTGTAAATATGCGAGATTGTTAAAAAAATTCAAAGAGTTAGATCATAATGTATAATTAATCCACTTTTACTATTTAATAAACATTGATTGTTTGCATGTTGAACTTAACCAATGATTCATCAAAATTATGAGTTTGAATTATGTTATAAAAGATAAATCATAATCATATTTGATATTATTATTTTTTATTTCTTTTACATCAAAGTATTAACATTCACATTCGACTGTTAGTAAACTAAATTTAAATCTCATCATTTGCTAACAAAAAATTTCTTCTTTTAATAAATATTTATGTAAGATTACTAATTAATAACTTACTAAAATGAAGAATTTTATGTGTACTTTATAACAAATAACACTCCTCATCCTTTAATCTTTTTTCTTTAGTTTCTATCTCATGATTTGTAGCATTTTAAAATATCTTTTGGAGTTTTAATTTGACTATTATAGTTAAGCCATCAAGCTAATTATCATACATCCCATAAATATATATATATATATATCAAACCTCTAATACATACAATTTTTATAATTAACTTTTATTTAATAAACCATTGTTTTTCTTAATTTTTATATATCTTTATGAGCATGCATATATAAATATATTTATGTATATATTTATATTTGTATTGTTCTAATGAATATTTGATTAAGAGGATTTTTAGAAATATCTTTTTAAAAAAACTAATTATTTATATCTCACATTCATCACTAATTTATTAATTATAACTCCAATTATATTAAATTATCTCAACCCTCAATTTTGTGATGTATCTAGTGCAAATGAATAATTTTCTTAATCCAATTAATTTTTATGCTATAAAAAATATTTGCTATTTCATCTTTCATCTTGAAATTGATTATTTTTTGTTGTTTACTAAACTTGTATATTTTGTCATAATTATTTTATTCCATGATCATTATATTTGAAGCTTGATTAACAAGAGTTTTTTTAACCTTTTAAGGTGTCAAATATAGATTGTTTAAAAATTGATCAAGCTTTTACTCTATAAAATTTATCAATTTGAATTTTATCCTTATAAAAAAGTTTGTAATTTTATTAAGTATTAGTATGGATAATTGGTTGTTAGTAAAAGATAACTAATGAAGAAGATGCATATTGATAAAGAATTTATATAAAATTCATATGGTTTCTAAAAGATGTGATTTTGTTTGTGCTCATTTTCCAAAATTGTCAAAATCAATTTAAAACTCCATCAAACCAATCATTTTTTTTTATTTCATTATTTTTTAAAATCCACTTCTTCATTCATTAAATCATATAACCCCTTATGCAAACTTCATCATGAATAAACCAAGCTGCAAGAAATATTTGACCATTATCGCCAACATCTACAGTATCACCTTTTGTTGCACATTCAAAAAGTTCAAATAACTTTTATACATCATTGTATTAGATCAAAACAAAAATGATTTTAACATTTCAAAGTCGAAGTTAAAACAGTGTAAAGCACATCAACATGATTGTGCATGAAACTCCCAATGCTTTTAAGTAGAATAATTTTACATATATGCTGGAAGAAAAGCTCATTTAATACATAGAAAACATTACATGAACATAAATCTGTAACAACGTCTCCGTAAACTAACTTATTGTTTATTAACTATATGATATCTTTAATGTTTGAGAGAATAGTGATAAAATCATGATACATGTAGCATTTTTCAATTCATCCACATATTCCTATAAGTTGAAGTCTCCTAACTTCAACTCTTCACCTATTTTTCCACTAATTTTTCGAATGTTATTAAGTTCAAATAAATGATATTAAGGTTTCAAACATGCCATAATGAACTTTATTACAAGAATGATAAGAGGATAATGAATTATAGTTGCTTCATTGTTTTGGTATTAACATTTCAATTACAAGGGGTGCAAATCACAAGACTTAAGGAGAAAGTGAGTTGAGCTAGTGTTTTGGTATTATACCTTCAGCGATTGCTGTGCTGAGGAAGAAGAACCCAATAGTTGCAACGAGAAAAAGAAGCTGCTTGGAGAGCTCCATGTCCAAAGCTGAGGAAGGACGAACAGTTCTTGAATATTCTGGGGAAGTTAATGCTATTTTTTCATTAATGTGGTGGTCTGTGGCCGTTCTTTAAATTATAATTTCGAAACAATTCAAATGGCAGTGGAAAGCCGTATAACTTGGTTTTTTTTTTCATTTTGTTTTGCTGAGAAGAGCTATTTCTATAACATTTGTCCATTCTTTTTTTACTTGGAATATTTTTGTTTGCTTTCAACTGTAATAGAAATGTTTCTAACTATTTTTTTTTTCTAGCTATAGACGATGTTAGTGAGACGGACAAGTGTCAATATTATAAGTGATGATAGATAAATATTTCTAATTATTTTTCTCTAACTCAAGACTATGTTGGAGAGATGGATAAGTGCCAATATTGTGGTGTTCTTGAGGGAAACTCCCTTGCCAAACAATGTCTTGAGACCTCTCTCTCTAATGAGAAGATTGAAAGTTGGCTTTACTTCAAATGGGCTAAACACAAATTGAGGGAAACTCCATTTCCAACTACATCTTGAACAAGAAGTTATCTCTTAAATGTAAGAACCCTCTTATGATCCTGCCAATTTCAGATACAGTGAAGTGCAAATTATTGTTGAGCATTTGAAGGACATGATTCCTGGCTTCTTTTTGTGTCCCTTTGAGGGGATTTACAACTTGTTTACCCAGTTTTCAATAGGCTTTCCTATCGACCTTTGCATTCTTTTGAAGTTCTGGCACATGCAATGTTAGCTAGCCTTTTTGTTATCGCTTAGGGAAAGAACAAGCCCCTTCAGAATTATCTTCAAAGATTTTTCAGAACACTTGCAAATGTATGGGGTTTTTTGAAAATTTACGAACTATATTCTAAATGATTTTTCATAAAGTTCAATATCAATTTGTATAGATTCATCTAAAACAATAAAAGCATCTAATGAGAAATGTTCTTTTTAAAGTATCTAAATTCTGATAGAAACAAAGCAACTTGTATGAATAATATCAGATAAAAAATAATAATTCAGATTAGATAAATAAATAATCCAAAATTGACCATCAAATTTGCAACAAATAGAGTTTACCAGCAATTCTTTTGCATTAATCTTTTATAAAGTACATAAAACTCAACATCAAGTTGAAATTTGAAAAATAATTAAAAATATTAAATATTGCCAAAAAATAAAAGATTTAGTTGAAAGAGAACTCATCCACATGAATCAAACTATAGTATTTAGTATGTTTTTAGAGATAAAATTAATCAAAAAATGTATTGAATATCGAGTTTCTTAAAGTTTAATTAATACCAATTTTAATTTCTAAATACCTAAAATTATAAACCCTAAACAAATAGTGAAGGATTCTAAGCAACGATAAGCCCACATGATGGTGAATCATAAGAAATCCAAAGGGGGGGAAGGTGAGTAAGATTTCATTTAAGTTTTTCAAAGACAGCAACTGTTTGGAAGGAGTAAGAATACTCAAAAGAGAAAAGACATTGAATATATATAAAAGGAATAAAACATGATCGTGTATGAGTTATGAAAGAAATTGGAATAAATTAATTACGATTAAGAGCTTAGAGAGAGGAGGAGAGAGAAGGGAAGAAATGAAGTAAGTGAGCAATTGAAATCAAGAGGAATTCTTATGTGGCCAAAATAAGAAATTGGGGTAAACACCTTAGCAAGCATATATCATATGTATAGTACTCAAAAAAGAAAACAATTATATAAATGTTTTAACTATTTCTCTCTAGTTAAGCTCTTACTTGAAAACATATGCTTTGTTATATGTTGGTAATATACATGAATGAACATGATGTATACAAGCAAAACAATATAAACAATGACATGAACAATACGAGAGAATCAAATGAAACTAAATGGGATAATAGTGGCATTATGAAATTTTAATCTCACTGTGTTAAGGGATTATCCCCTTAGGAGATCCTATCTTGACCTAAGTTTTGTCCTTTACATAGAACACTTCTTCATAGTTGCCAATCTCGAAACTATTATACCCTTAGCATACTTAATAGTGAGTTCTCATGATATCTTATGTAGATTTTTTTTAAAAGATATCTTAGTATGTTAAGATTATAATATCTCATATAAATACAAGAATTACTTTTTTAATAGTTAATGTGAGAATATCCATCTATATATTCCCTCTACCTAGAAGCTTACTAAGAGTCACTCATTATATAGTAATTTTTCTCTCAAAATATCACTTAAAGTTCACTCTGCTCTTTCTTCGATCCAAGTATCATAGGCTCTCTAATTGCTTATTAGTTTATTTTCAAATCATAATAGACTAATAGAGAATTGCCTATAATATGAAATATGAGATCTTAGTTTTATTATATTGAGATATTCTCTTATTGGATAACCCCTTCTTGAGCCAAGTGGGTTTATCCTTCAAAAAGTGTCTTAACATTTAAATACATGATATTACATATATAAATTAGAATCCTCTATTTAGTAGTTGATATGAGATATTTTTGCACCCTTACAAAACTTACATAGAAGCTACTCTTTGTTTAGTGATTCCTCTCTCTCGAGACATCACTTAGTATCCAATACCTATATTATAGGCTCACTAGCTTCAACTTGGTTAATCCTTAAACCACATTGAAATAATAGAAGGGGTCAATTTTGATACAAAATTATAAAATCTCAATATTTATTAGTGAGGTATTGTCTCGAATCAATCAGGTTTTATTTTTATCTAGAGTATCCCTTTTTTCTTGGACACCAAACACAAAATATCTGTAACTTTAACATGCTTAAATATGGAGTTCTCATGAGATCTAAGCCCCAATTATCACCAAAAGGTGCCTCAACATCATTATATCATGGCATCTTAAATAAATAATAGAATCACTCCCTTATTAACTAATGTAGCACTATTCATCTCTATATCTCTTTATCTGATAGCCTAATAAAAGTTATTATTTGTTTATTGATTCCTCCCTTAAGATATCACCTAATGTTCAATCCCTATCCACTTCAGTAATGGGTATCACAAACCGACTAGCTTATATTTGGTTCATCCTCAAATCATATCAAACTATTAGAAGGTAGGCTTTAATACCAAAGGTAACATCTTGGTCTAATTATTTTGAGGTATTATCCTCTTTGGTCACCTCTGTTATACCCCGCTTAGCTTAAATCTAATAAACCTAAAAAATGCATCTAAAAACCATTTTATCAAGTAATAACTAAGTTATAAAATATTGATGACACTAACTAAAAATGTGCAATAATGACAGAAAACATTACAAATTTCAACATCTAGTTTAGTACAAGTAAAAGAAAGAAAGCATTAATATTAACTAATTGTCACATAATGTTGTAAACCAAATACTAATACAATATTTGCTAATAAAATATATAATATTCTCACATCCATAAAATCCCACTCTTTTAGAGTCACAAAATATAGTGTACTCTCACACTCAAGATCCTAAATTAACATTTAAGCACCTCTAGTTCTTCTAACTTGTAATATAAGAAGTGAATGAGTTTGTTATGCTCAATAAGAAAATTATTAGTTAAATATAATTAAAACTATATGAAAGTATGATAATATATTTGATAAATAAAATAAAATAATAAATAAAATAATACATGATAATCTATAAATTAAAATATAATCATAATATCTTTAAGCTCATATATATATATACCTCATATATATATATATATATATATATATATATATATATATATATATATATATATATATATATATATATATATATATATATATATTCATATTATATTAATATCGAACAATACTCATGTTATATTACACTTATTGTTTCTTTTTAATATTTAAAATTATTTTATTTCTTTTTATTTCTTTCTTATATTTTTCATATTCCTTCTTTCTAGGCTAATATTTTCTTTTATAACATTTATCCCTACTTCTAAGAGATTACATATCATATCATCATCATCAAGCCACTACCCCTATTGTCAACATTCTATGCTACCAAATGTGAAACTGTTGTAATGTCATGGCCCAATCTTTGAGTGCCTATGACTATAATGTGAAGTTTGTCTCAACATCACAAAGTTATTGCCCTCTAATGCCAATATCAGATGCTGACGATAATAAGTTTTCTATCTTATTAAAGTCCCATCATTGAGTTCCCATGATAGCATGGTGTGAAGTCTCTCATTTATTAAGTCACTATAACATATGCCATAGAGGAAATCATCTATCTCAAATATCTTTCTTCTTTATGTTTTAGTATTTCACGAGGCAATAATAGTTTTTCTTCTTTTTTTCTTTTCATTTTTTACTTTTCCTTCTTATCATATTTTTTATTGATGAATACAAGTGATAATCATTAATTGAACAAACAATAACGATGCCTCTCTTCATCTTCAAGTGAGGCTAGATGGGCATGCAAGAAGCTATAATAAGTTCTAATGGGATTACTAAGAAGCTAGGGAAGAGACTTATGGAAGGAAGATCCTTCCATCACTTAGAATGATAACTCAATTATTGGTTAAGTTATAGGCTACCATATAAAAGGTGCCTACAAATAGTCTAGTTGATATTTTAATACTATAATATTACATATACAAATCATAATTTTCTCTTCAATAGTTGATGTGCAATGATTTATTTCTACGCTATTAAAAACTTTGCATATGAGCCACTCTTTGCTTAGTGATTTCTCTCTCTTAGGATATCACTTAGTATTTACTCTCTCTTATTTTAAGCTCACTAGCTTCTACTCAATTAATCCTTAAACTACATCAAAATAGTAGAAGGATTAACATTCCTTAGTTGAGATATCACCTAGTATTCACTTACCATCCTTTTTAGTCTCAGGTGTCACAAATCTATTAACTTATATTTGATTCATCTTCAAATTATATAAGACTAATAAAGGGTTGGTTTTAATAACATGATATCTTATTCTAATTTTGTTGAGATATTGTCCCTTAGGTTACCCTTATCATGTCTTATGTAACTTGAATTTAAAAAACCAAGTAAAATGCATCAAAAAAACAAATTTCTTAAGTAATAATTTAGTTGGTTGTAAAATATCGATATCACTAACTAAAAATATGCAAGAATGACAAAGAAATCATCATAAATTTTAACATCTAGTTTATGATGTAATACAAATTAGACTTCATTATGGTCTAATTTAAAACTTATAATATTAAAAATGCTTAATAGATTATTAGGTAATATTAAAAATTATTACATATTAATTAGAATTAGGTAATATGTGTGGCATTATAAAACTATTTAAATATTAACATCGAAAGTTATGACACTAGATTATTACGTAGACTAGATTGTAATACATTAAACATTAAACATTAAACATTAAACATAAAGTCCTACTAAGTAGTATTTTTACATCTAATTTTACTCATAAAATAGAAAATTAAGATAAACTTTATGTAGAATATTTTAATAAAAAAACAAGTAATCTTAACTTTAGATTATTACATAAAAATAAAATTATAAAAAGAGTGCATTTCTGATAGTTTCTTTTGGAGTTGGCATGTAGGGCACCAAAGATGGAAAAGAGGGACAAGATAAAGGTTTAAGTTAGTGGAAAAGCTTGGCTAAAGGAGATGTTATGCTAGGATTTAAAACCTTATTGAAGAGAGTAGCGATCTGGTAGTTTAGTCAAGAGAGTAAAAGAGTTGGTGAAGAGTTGAGGGTATTAGAGGAAGAGAATTTATTTTGTTATTGATTTTTTAAGTAGAAGGTCTTTTACTCTCTATCCTTATCTCTCACGAGGGGAAGAGAAGTTGAAATCTCTCTAACTAGAGTTAGATACATATTTTTTACTAGCAAAGATAGAAACATACAAACAAATAATTTATTTATTAATAATATTATTAAAATAATGGAGCCTCTCTTATTTATATATCAAAGATAGTTTAATAAATATATATAAGAAAAAAGAGAATTAAATATACTTTAAAATATATAAGCATGAAAATGATAAGAAGTTAATATGAGAAAGGATAATTTTGAAGTTAAATTATATGATAATTCAAAAGAAATATTTAAAATATTTAAAATTGTAAGATATTAACTCCAAGTGGGGATGAGAAAACAAAATTTTGGAGTTAAATCACTTGGGAATAAAAAAGAGTTATTTAGAATTCTAAGACATTAACTCTAAATAGGTCACTCACATTAAATATAATATTTAAAAATACATAAAATCCATAAAATTTTAAGACATTAACTCTAAGTAAGGTAATCACATTAAATATAAAATATAAAAATATATGAAAAATAGTGACAGAAAATATTATGTAATCATGCAACATGACTATCGAACGTTAATAACAATGTGACAGAGATGCTAACAGTGGACAAGATAGATGACAACGGTCAGTGACGATCGAAGGGTAGGTCACAGACAAGTGGCCAGGCAATGTTAGGCAACCTTGCAGTAATGACTGGGAGCATGAAACGACTAGGTGTTATCTAATGACTAGTGATAGCAGACAAAACATGCACAAGAATGAACATCGATGATGACATATGTTATTATAAAATATGCTTGGATGAAAAAAACAAAAATAATAGAGATAATCATAAGAAAAACTAGAGTGTCATAGTCAACCCCTATGATTGGCAAAGATGATTAATAAAAATATGATTCGACTCAGCTACAGCTTTGAGTTCAAATTGGCTGGTGCGATGCTATCGAGTGTACGCATCATACATTAGTGAGCATTCACACGGTATGAAAAGTTACACATGAAAAATTAAGTATTTGACAATAAAATACATAATATTCTCATATGTAGAAAATGTCTCTCTTTTAGACTCATAAAATATAATGTATTTTCACACTCAGGATCCTAAATTATCATTTAAAAATCTCTAGTTTTATGAATTTTTGCATCCTAACTTATAATGTAAGAAGAAAATGAGCATGAAATTGACATAATAACATCTAACTTTAACTGACAAACACACACTCATTGGTGTTGCACCAATTTCATAAGTCTATCGATGTAAAATGTGGCTAAAAATTACTTCAAAAATACTTAAAACTGAGTTTTTACTATTTTCACTACCTTTCATCATTTGTCATCTGTCATCATCTATCGTTGTTAGTAGCTACTATCGTTGCTCGAGTCAACTAGCATGCCTGCATCATCGAATTGACCCCAAAATTGGTTGATCTGCTCAACTCGCATCAACCTGTCACCTGCGACGATCCAATATATCCTCTTCGACCTACGTCGACCTTCCAGCCCTCACCGCATGCATTGTTATGCCCGACCTATGCCTACAAAAAATTGGGTCGAACACGCTGAGACCTCTACCCATGTCGCATTGATCGTGCCTGACAATTTTATAGCTTATCGTTACTGCTGCCTAAAATGCATAATTTTATTCAATTAATTTTAGATCATAGTTTAATTAATTTTAGAGCTTTTAAAGTTAATTTTTATTTAGATTATTTTTTTACAATTTATGTTAAATTTTGAAATGTTGAATTATCTTTTAGAATTTTTAAATATGTTATTTGATATTTTAAAATAATTTTTTATATTCTAGATTAGTTAATTATTTTTGTATTGTTGAGATCTCTATAAATAAGGATGCTCAGCAGGCTGTAAGGAGATGAAAAAATAGCTAAACAAATTTTTTTTGTTTGTGTATTTTTACCTTTGTGAATAAAGTGTTTATGCTCCACTCTAGTTTGGAAGATTCCAACTTCCCTTGTGAGTGATAAGGATCAAAGATGAGAGATATTTTACCAGACAAGTCAATAATCAAATCTTTTATGAGAGACAAAAATCAAAGGTGACAAACCTTCTATTAGGAGAGTCAATAACCAACAAATTAGCGTTTCTATGAACACTCACATCATCGTCAAATAGGTTACTCTTTTAGTAACTTTTATTTTATAAATAGTAATCAAACGTTAGAGTTATTATTTTTATTTTAATATACTTCACACAGAATATGTCTTAAATTTTTTATTTTATATGTGTGAAATTAGATATGATAAGAATTCACTTTATAGAATTTTATATTTAATACTTAAGGTATTGTTACCTACTCAACTTCAATTGGAAGGCTAATATTTGAATAGTTATAAAATACCAAACATATCATTTAATCTTAATTAATATATAATATCTTTTTATGTTTTTTAATAATATATTGAGTATCTCTAGTATTATAGGTTTTAAATTAATCATTAAAATTTTAAATTTGCCATGCATTAACTTTGGTATTAGAGACTGGTTTTCTACTTTGTATAGACATTGGTATAGAGACTATGATTTTTTAGTAAAAGAAATTATTTTTTTAGTGTATTTAACTTTGGTATCATAGATATCATTTTCTATTAATTTTTTTCTTTATTTAGTATATTCAACCTTGGTTTAAAGAACATGGTTTTTATTCCACATTAATTTTCATATTAGCAAAAATTTTCTCTCTTTTTTTTCTTTTTTGCTAAGTGTATCAACTAAAGAACTCTTAGCTAATTTTGGATAAACTTTCTCTAAGATGTGGCACAAAAATAGTGATATGACTATCCACTGTCTTTCTTAAGAATTATCTTATTCTAGTGAGAAGGTGGTCTAGCATAAATAGACCTTGACCACTCATCATTTTTCTTAAAGCACGCCTTATCTTAGTGTTGATGGTTATAGCTATAATTGCTTTACTTTCATAATTTTTTATTAAAAAAATATTTCTTACATTATTTTTCTTGATATCTCCTTACAACAAATCTTTTTATGATCATAAGGTTTTGTATGTCTTATCAAATGACAAATCAAAATTAATAATTTATTCAAAATTAAAGACAAAATTTAAACAACGACTCCATGCTAGAAATATCCTAATCAATAACCCAACTCACTTTGATAGTTGGACAAATATTCTTAAACCAATAACATAAACCAAATCCTAGAAGAGAAATGCATAATAAGAGAACAAGTGTCATACCCGATAATTTTTAAGAAGAAAATCCTAAGAGACTTAAGAACTATAAAAGACATGATCCTTCTAATGAATCTGATTAAGATATTCATAGAAGAAATTATGATTATAGGAAAAAAATAAATCTTCTAATGAGTTAGTCCAAAATGATTGTTTAGATATATCTAGTAAGGAGAAATGACTTAAGAGATATTAAGATACAAAACATATCCCTAATGTGAAACTAGATGACCTGACTTTTGATGGTAGTTTTGATCAAGGTTTTATGTGATATCGTACATATTCAAGTATGTCATCTTATGCTTGAAAGACTATAGTTTTTTTATATGGATGCAACTTTGAAAGGTAAAACTATTTTTGTTTATGAAGAAAAATCATCATATTATACCTTATCCTACCTAATAAGAAATCTCAATCACTTAAGCATAACAAATTTATAAAAAATTCTAAGCCTATGGATAAAAAAATGAAAGATAAAGAATTTAAGCTTGATCATATTATCTCAAGTTAGGAAGATCTTTTATCAAGAAAACTTAGTTTAGTTTATTGTAATTAAATAGTTAGTCACCACTTTACGAGACGTACGACTTATTATACAGGCTCATGGTAATAAGTTAATATCTTTCATTAATCTTATTCCTTTACTAATAAATTTGTATACTTTTATCTCTAGTCATATCTCTTTATTACCTATAATAATATTTTAAAAAATTAATTTAAGTAGCAAAAGATATAAAAAATTAGTAAATACTCAAAAAAAATTAGAGAATTTCATATAGGAAACTAATTTTTAATTAGAGTTAGGTTAGAATAGTTTCTTCCTAAAGCTTTAAGAAATTTCAAATGTGTGAAGCTAGATTTTTTAGGATTATTCAAAAACTAAAAACTACTACATATGTGTTGGATTTACTAAAAGAATATAAGATTAGTACAACCTTTAATATTAAGGATTCAGTCCATTATAGGGCAACACATCTAATATCTAATGAGTTATTTAAGCTTAATTCTCTCATATTGAGTAAACTTATTCCTATCATTATATTAACCTTGAGAGTAAGGATAATATGAAATAAATTTTAGATCATAAGATAATTCTAATAAAAATTATAAACTTCAAAAAAATTTAATTAATTGGAAAGGTAAACCTCTGATTGAGAACTCCTAACTTACATATGATGACCTACAACATATCATGTCACACCAGTTAGAGCACTATTATATCCTTCACATTGATACCACTGAGCCAAACTCTCTCCCACCTAAGGAGGATGATGTAGGAGAATCTAATGTTAGCTTATAAGTTTAATAAGGAAACTAATATAAAATTTGGTTAAACATTACTTCAAAAATACTTAAAATTGAGTTTTTTAATATTTTTATTGCCTTCCACTGTCTGTTGTTATTTGTCACCATCACTGCCACCATCAGCAACTACTATAGCTACATGAGTTGACCCATACTCCTTAGTGACTTGATTGACTTGAGAACTGGCTGATTTGGTTGACCACATCAACCTATCACCCGTGATGACCTGGTATATCTACTTTGACACACATCGACCTGGCTGACCCACTAGCCTACGCAGACCCACGCTCTTCTACCCAACTAGTGCCTACCTAAAAATTAAACTAGATGTGCTCAGACCTCCACTTGCTCCATATCGTTCTCACCGAACATTTTTTGCTTGTCATTTCACCACTAGTCATTACCATTGCCTGAAACACAATCTATTTGAAAACTACTTAATTTAATTAATTTTCTTTTATAATTTGTGTTAAATTTTAAAATTTTTAAATGCCTTTTATAATTTTAAAATATGTCATTTGATATTTAAAAATTTCATTTTATATTTTTAGATTAACTAATTATTATACCTTTGATGTCTCTATAAGTAAGGAAGCTCACAAGACTGTAAAAAAATAAAAAAAAATGGAATAAATTTTTTTATGTGTTTTTACTTTTGTAAACAAAATGTGTTCACCCAATTCTAGTTAGAGAGATTTCAACTTCTCTTGTAAGAGATAAGAATTGAAGGTAAGAAATCTTCCATTGAGAAAACTGATAATCAAACAAATTCTTACTTTTGCCAACACACATATCATTATTAAAATTTCTCTTTTAGAAACTTTTTATTTTCTAGGTGAAAAATTGAAGTTATAGTTATTTTTTCAATAAAATACTCCATATAGAGTTTATCTTAACTTTTTTTATTTTATATGTATAAAATTAGATGCGATAAAAAATTATTTTATAGAATTTTGTGCTTAATACTTAAAATATTGTCACTTACTAAACTTAATAATCTATGTTTCAGATTTAGAATGTTAATATTTAAATAGTTTTAAAATCTCATACATATCACTTAACTTTAATTAGTACATAATATCTTTTTATATCCTTTAATAATCTAATAGCATCTCGAGTATTATAAATTGTAAATTAAATATTGATACAAATCTAATTTTGTCTTACATGAGATGTACTCAATAAATAAACTATCAGTTATAGGTAATTAAAATAATATGAAAGTATGAAATAAAATTGATAAAAAAAATAGAATAATAAATAAAATAGCACATAATAATCTATAAATAATAATATAATCACAATACACCTATGCTTGTATGCATCTAACTCATACACATACTGTAACAGTCCTAGTTTTCTCTTATTTGTATTTTTTATATTTTTTATAGAAAGAACTCTGTGAGACGAATCCAACGATATTTAATTTGTAATTTTCGGAGCTCTAATGAATAAATTATGAATTTTTGAAGATTTGGGATAAATTTGTAACGTAGAGGATAGATCTGTAATTTTTAAATGTCGGCTTAGTTCAAATCCGATTGTCCGGTCCAGCGCCAAGCACGCGCGGTCCAGTGTCGGGCGCGGGCGGTCCAGCGCCCGCGTAAGCCATATTTATTTTTAGAAAAAGCCGTTTGGAAAAGCTTTTAGAAAGCTTTTTCTGCCCGGGCGGTCCAGCGCCGAACGTGCGCGCGCGGTCCAGCGGGCGGTTCAGTGCCGCGTAAGCCCATCTTTTGGGATTATTTTGGGGTGTGTTTGGGAAAGTTTTTAGAAAGCAATTTTGACTAATAAGCATATTTAAATTAATTATTTTTGTATTTTACGGGCTTGTAGGACATCAAGAAGAAACAGAAGTGAGTAAGACAGTTAGTACAGCAAATTTAGGTAGAATAATTTCCTAACCCTGTGATGTAGCACGATATTATGTGTTTTTACATGCTTTTCTTACTGTTATAGAATTTTGATTGTTGCATATGTTTATGGCATAAAAAGAAAGAAATATTACGGTATGGATTACTTATGCATTTGCATGAAAAAGGAAAAAAAAATACATGGTATGATAATGAAATCAAAAGAAAGAAACAATATGAAAAAAAGATATCTTTTGATATGGTATAATTGTTTGGAATCATGATTGGAAATGGTAGAAAAAAAAATGGATTCCTAGAGAACATTATCCTCACCACTAGGCTCAGCGTGTGGGATCACAGGGTATCGATCTTCGGATCAGATATCTGCCTAGTGTTATGTGCTATGACTCCATGATGATTACACCAGGCTCAGCGTGTTGGATCGCAGGGTATGGTACCATACCTGCCTGGTGGCACTAGGCTCAGCGTGTTGGATCGCAGGGTATCGATCTTCGGATCAGATATCTGCCTAGTGTTATGTGCTTGGTTGGATGCCGGCTATAGGACAGTCATTGATGATTGGATCCAGAGGATAATGCGTCAAAAGGAATTGGGCCCGGTAATAAGCACAATATAAGGAACTTGCATTTCTTTATGGCTTTCATTTGGCATTATCTTATATGTATGTATGACATTCATCTTTACTGTTAATGGTATTTGTTATGCCTTTTATTTTCTTGGTTAAATATGTGGATTTATCTACTGAGATTTATAAAATCTCATTTAGTGCTTACATCACAGGTCATGAAACCACTACACCGAGAACTGGGAATGATGCTGTTACAGGAGAGCCCTTTCCAAGAGATGTGTGAGAGGGAAAATTTTAGTGTGATTAAATGTTTAAAAACATGTCTTTATATATATACTTTGGATTTTGAGTTAGTGTTTGTCTTACCGTCGGGTCCCCACCATTGGTTTGTTTATTTGTCCTCACTTAAATGCTGTATTTGGCGACTCTGATGATAACTTTGTGACATAATGGTATTAGATGTCGGTGGGGGCTTGACACATACACAAGCATATATAGTCATCATATAATACTAATATCATATAATACTCATTTTGTATCATATTTTTTCTTTTTGATATTTAATATTATTTTGTTTCTCTTTATTCCTTTCTTTTATTTTTCATATTTCCTCCTTCTAGGCTTAGATTTCTTTCTATAATCGTTATCTCTTCTCATGAGGGATCACACATCATATCATCATTATCGAGACACTGTCCCCCTTTGCCAAAATTCTACGAGAACAAAGATGAGACCTATGCTGCTTCATGGCCCATCTTTGAGTGCTTGCCACGATATAGTCTAAAGTCTTTATCATCATTATAAAGTCATCGCCCACTATTGCTAATATCTTATATTAACAAGTATAGCATTTCTATCATGTTGTGGACCCATCTCTAAGTACCCATGACACCATGTAGTGAAATCTATCCCATTTATCAACTCAACACAACAAAGGGTTATAAAGGAAATCATCTATCTTAAATTTCCTTCTTTCTTATGATAAAACATATCACTAGGAAATAATAATCTTTCTTTTTTTCATTTTATTTTTTACTTTTCTTTCTTATAATATGTTCTATTGATGGATAATATATGCCATCATTGATTGAGGAGACAATAATGATGCCTCTCTTCTCCTTTGCGATCATCATTTGATTGACACTAGAAGAAAATTGAGGAGACAATAATGATGTCGATCTCGTGATTTAATCTCAGAGAGACTAGAAGAAAATTGAGGAAAACTCCCTTGGTAAATATATTTTAAACAAGAAGGTATCTTTAAAATTCAAGAACCCTCCTATCTAATTTTATTAGGAAAATCAAAATCTTAATGCCATTATGAATGATCTTAATGCTGATCTAATGATCATGTTAGTGTTTATTATAATGAAGTGCAAATTGCTTTTAAGCTTTTGAAGTACATGATTCTTGCCTAGTTTTGGCATCCCCTTAGGCGTATTTAGATCATATGTCACTAATGTTCAATCGGCTTTCCTATCCATCACCACAATCTTTTGTATTGTTTGAAAAGGTAGTGTTATCTAGTATTTTTGTTATTCCTTTGTGAGAGAAAAAGGCCCATTAGTATTATTTTTAAAAATTTATTCAGAACACTTACAAATGTTTAGAATTAAAAATAAAATTGTGAGTTATAATCTTAATGAATCATTTTCAAGATCATCAATAATTTGTATAAATTATTCTAAAATATATATATATATATATATATATATATGTATATGAGATTAACAATGTTCTTACAATATATCTAAAAACTTAAAGAAACAAATAATTATTCAAAAATTATTTATTAGATTATCATTTATAGAGTTTAAAAATATTTTTTTTTACTATTTTTTTAATAAATAAGGAAAAAACTTAACAACAAGTTGATGGTTTGAAAAAACATAAAAATTAAATATGACTAAGAAATATGAAATTTTTTTGACGAGTAGAATTGATCCAAATCAATCATACTAAAGTAGTAGATAAATTTTTAGAGATAAAATTAATTAAAAAACTACTACGAATATTGAATTTTTTGGATGCTTGATTAATAGTAATTTTAATTTTCTAAATATATACAATTCTAAACCCTAATCAAATAGCGAGGGATTCCAGGCGACGACAAGCCCAAATAAGAGGGATTCATTAGAAATCCAAACAGGTGGAAGGTGAGCAAGCATTCGTTTGAGTTCTTTAAAGGGATGTTCCCATTTGTAAGGAGTGAGAGTGCTGAGAGTGGGAAAGGCATAAATATTTATTAAAAGAATCATACGTGTGATGGAAATAAAATGAAATAAAATAGATCTCGAATTACAAATGACAAACTTGCATTCAAATGTATTTGGGAGAAATTAAAAATGGCAACGAATACCCTAAGACGCGGGAAGACAAAACGACGAATTTTTTGTTTCATTCATGCATAACAACAAAGCAACAATTACACATTTTTATAAGAAACTAATCTCCCTAAATTTTGTTTCTAATTAAAAAATTTGTTCAAATCTAAATGTTAAAGATCAACTTAAAATTTAAAATTATTTAAAGATTTAAAAACCTAAAAAAACTAACAAACATTTAAAAATACTAACAAACACTTAAAAAAATATAAAACAAACATTTGTATTATATTTTTTCTTTCTTTTTCATATTTAAAGTTATCTTGTTTCTCTTTATTTTATTCTTTTATGTTTCATATTTTTCTTCTAGGCTTAATGAGAGCAATGTAGGAGCGTAAAACCAAATGAATGAATATCATTTTGAGAAGATTTGGTCGACAAGAAACAATTAGTTATAATATCAACAACGCATTTGTCTTGTACGATGAGCAAATGAGAGCAACGTTTATAATACTTGTTTTCGTTTTAAAGAATCCACCCAAGCAAGAAAGCTTGTTTCGACATCGGATAGGCGTGTGCTTGACTTCGTCATCTTGTTTTGCCGGTTGTTATAACAAAACAAAAAAGTTATCTTCTTTCTCCCAAGTCTTGCTTCTAATTTTCTATGATTTTTCAGGCTGCCCAATGGCTCTCAGATCACATAAAATGGCTGTAGATAAAACAACGTTGTGTTGTCAGCTATATTATACGTATATTTAATTTAATAAATATAGGTATAATATATGTATGAATATATGTGTATGTTTATAAAGTTTAATGCTGACATTCAACTATAATTTTGTCTCTATAGCTTTGAATTAAAAAAGCAGAATCGTAAAATGCAAATAATGGATAAACAAATACAGAGAAGATGGAAGATAGAAATAAACATTTTTCATGCTTGGAATAAAGTCACTTTTCCTCTTTATGATTGGATGAATTTTATGTGAACTTTGGATATATGAATTCAAAATCATCTATCTTACAATTTTATTATAAGTAATAAAATTAAGTTGTCACCCAAAACGTTTGAAGTTTCCTTTAGAAAATGTTTATGTGTTGTTCCCATTTATTTCTCTTGTTTTTATTGTTCTAAATTTTCAAAGTCCTTGAAACTAATAATTTTGTTCAACTAATATAACATTTTCTACCAATTTTGTAAAATATAATATTTTCATGATAATAAGAACAAATTTGGTTTCAAGCTTTAACCATCTTTTAAATGAAATGCACTACTAGGCTTTTAAGTCAAATGTGTCAGAAATATGTCTTGAGAATCCAGTAAATTCTTATTCATATTAAATTACTTCAACCATTTTGAGTTGGGCTTATTAAATCTTCTCTCATCTACTCTTTGATCGAGATAATGATGTAACATTGTTCAAAATTGTCTACAAATTCATTCTATGTGATATTTTACATAAATCTATTTCTAAACTGGATATGTAACTAAGATTATCACCTAAAACTAGGGTAGTTAAACATATCTTTTTATTTTCTATACAAAGAATATTATTGAAGATCCTATTCATTTTATTAATACATCCTTGTATGATTACATGATTAGTTCTTCCTATATAATGTGGGTGTTACAAATAATGAAACTATTCAAGAATTTTATCCATATCATAATTTTCTCTTTGTTTTGTAGTGGATACTATAAGTGAAAAGGGAAGTTGTATTTGATTTTTTTGAGTTTCTACTTGTTCTACTTCCCGTCCCTTCACTTGGCATGAGATTTGACCTTTTTGGGCTCTTCTCCAACCATTTTTTCTAATGTATAATTTTCATTAATACAGGGGTATTTAAAACATAAATATTTAATTATGTTATGCATATATATGATACACATGTTGTATTAATATCCTTACTCAATTATCCCCTATGATTCCAATTACTTTCTCAAATTATATCAATCGTTCAGATATCAACTTAACACACCCCGTCTTTATTAATTATTAATTTCACAATAATAATAACAACTATGTGAAAGATATGGTATCATTCGATCATTTAGGAGTGCCAATATTATTTTTAGTTTTTTTTCCTATATACTTTTACAAAACATCCATAATAATAACAATTATAAGTTTAACTTTTCCATAAAAAATATATCAATTTTTCTATTCTTCGAAAATTATTCATTTTTGCATGACGCATAATCTTAGTGTGAGGGACTACTCATCCTTGTTGCCTTACACTACACGTCTTTGAGTACTGGTGACATGTTATATCATATAAGAAACATAAACAATGACTAGATTATCTTATAAAAAAATATAAATAAAAAATAATATTTCAAATAAAGATATAAAAAAATATAATAAATATAAAATAAATTGAATTAAATAAAGTTTTGATATCAATAATATATTATACTTCTCATGTTTATCATAAAGTCATTAATATCTTTCAAAATCAACAAAATTCAGCATTAAATATTCATATATATGATTATTTCTTTAAACAGCAATACATATATATATATAATTATTTTATCATTTTATATTAATATTTTATTATTCATTTTTTCTACCATTATTTCAAGAAAGAATATTTCACATTGTTTTTAACATTGTATAAGTCTAAGCTTGAATTGGTCATTTCCCTTTGCCATTTAATATCATATTTATGAAGCAAATGATAAGACACATAGACTCGATCAATTCCTAAAGATTTGTTACATATATTAGCGTAGCAACCCGCCTTCTTTTTTATAATTTTAGGTATTTTTCAACCTACATCATAAGCAATGTTATTTGTCTTTTGTTGCATGTCAATGTTGTTGTTTTTTTCTTTTTTTTTGAAAGATAATGTTAAATAACTCATGATAACCTTCAAAATTCAATATTTTTAAGAAAATCTTATCCTTAAAAATTTTGTTAATTTTTTTATTTAAATAATAATAACAATAAAATACTTTTATTTTTTTAAATTAGTTTCCAATTTCTTTTCAAAAAAAACTTCTTAAAAACTAATTTTTAAATCATGACATTTGTATCAAATGAGTTCTTAAAATATTTTTTTAACATTATTTTATCATTAAGTCTTCTTTCATATTAAAATATAATATGAATAATAATGTTATTAAGTTTAAAATTTGCACATATAAAAAGGACAGACGTCCAATTATGTAAAGTCGAGCTTCCCGATGCATGTCCTTTGCAAACAAAGGCACATGAAAGCCTCTACAAATCATTGAACTTAGAAGAGTTGTAAAGCACCAACCCAATAGAACTTATATATCAAACCCAAAAGAATCTAATAAAAAAAAACAACTTGAAATAAAAGAATCAAACATACAAATAAAAGAGGAAGAAAAATTATACAAAAAACTTCACTTTGTTGTTCTTGCAACATTCTTGTAAGTCACAAAGTGAGATTGTAACATAAAAAAGATGCCTTTGTAGGCATCTACAATGCAATCATTTGTTTGGAAAATACCTCTCACTTCAATTAAATTCATCAAATAAAAGGGTTTTCAAGAAGATCTCACATTTAAAATTTCTCAATAATATTCATCTTTGTTTTTGAAGTGTTTATATAAACATTTGGTTTTTTACGGTTAAGCAAACAATCATTTGATTATTTAAGATTCTTTAAAGAAAAAAGATTTTAGCTTTAAGAGTGGCTTAAACTCTTCTTAAAACATTGAACCTTACAGATAGGATATCTAACTATATATATATTTCTTACTAATCACCCAATCTAACATATCAAATCATCGAATGATGACCTAGATCCAAGGCCTAAAGGACCCTTTCTTAAAAGAGCATGTAATGACTATCTCATTACCCCTATAACCAATTGATATGTGTAACAAATGAAATAATCCATTTAAAAAAGCATTTGAATTGTGCAATAGTTCAACTAATTTTTGTTATATTTAAAAATATTTATTTTTATTTTAAGATAAATTTTTAAAATTATTCTCAGGAATAATATGTTCAACTTTGTACGATAAGATAAGAGTCTTTTCCTCCATTTGATGTAACTTTGTCATCTTCTTTTGCCAGTTGTTATAAGAAAACAATAAAGTTGTTCTCTTACAACGTGTTGTCAGTTTTTTTCTTATAAGAAAGCGTCGAGCTTCTAATTTACATCAAATGGCTGTAGATAAAACAACGTTGTGTTGTCAGCTGGAATGTTTATTACAGGCAAACATATCAATACTTGAATCATCTCCATTTACGTCAATGGATATTATGAAAAAGGTTGCACGACACCAGAACTCAACCACATGCCAATGCAACATGCTTCTGGCTGTTGATATTATTTATTTAATAAATCATTTCTGTAAACATTTTTCATACTTGACGTTTGCTTAATTTGGTCATCTTCTTTTACCAGTTCTTTCACCAAGTCTCGCTTCTAATTTTCTATGATTTTTCAGGATGCCCCGCGGCTCAAAAGGCTGTAGATAAAAGCAAGAAATCATGTTTTCCTTCATTTTAACATCGAATTGGCATCTGCTTTACTTGGTTATCTTCTTTTGCCAATTATTTTAACAAAATAGAAAAGTTGTCATCCTCTTTCACCCAAGTCTCACTTCTAATTTTCAAAATCACATCAAATGGCTGTAGATAAAACAACGTTGTGTTGTCAGTTGGGTGAATATCTACTATAAACCCTTCAGATAGCTTTTAAACTACCCTGGGTGATTAGTTGGAATGTTTACGTTTGTCATCATGTCATGAGCAAATGTTCACCTGAGATTGTCTAAAAAATCTTCTTTCCTGCACGAAAGAAGCTTTCTACAATGCAACATGCAGCGACTCTAAAAAATCTTCGTTCCTGCACACAAGGAGCTTTTTGCAATCCAGGTGAACATATCGAGACTTGAATCATCTCCATTTAAGTAAATGGATCTTATTAAAAAGTTGGCACGGCACAAGAACTCTAGAAGGTGATTAAACTTTCATTTAAGTTCCTCATAGACATGCAGCCGTTTGGAAGGAGTAAGTATACTGAGAAGAGGAAAAGGCATTGAATATGTATAAAAGGAATCAACCATGATCGTGCAGGAGTTATGAAAGAAATTGGAATAAATTAATCGCGATTGAGAGCTTAGAGGGAGGAGGAGAGAGAAAGGGAAGAAATAAAGTAAGTGAGCTATTGAAATAAAGAGGAATTCTTATGTGGCCAAAATAAGAAATTGGGGGAAAACACTTTAGCAAGCATATATCATATGTATAGCACTCAAAAGAGAAAAAATTAAAGAAATGTTTCCAACTATTTCTCTCTAGCTATGCACTTGCATTAAATTATGTTTTGTTATATGTTGGTAAGATGCATAAATGAACGTGGGGCATAAGAGCAAACAATATAAACAATGGCTTGATATGAGGGAATCAAGGGAAACTCAATGGGACAATAGTGGCATTGTGATATTACAATCTCACCTTGTCAAGATATTATCCCCTTAGGAGATCTTATCTCGACCCGAGTAGATTTTGTCTTTACACAAAGATACTCTTTCATGATTGTACATCTCAAAATTACGCTACTCTTAGCATACTTAACAAAGAGTTCTCATGTCTCATGTAGATGTTCCCTCGAAAGAAGACTTAACATCATAAGATCATAATATCTCATATAAAATATTATAATTATTCTCTCAATAACTAATATAAGAATATTCATCTATATATCTTCTTCACCTAGAAGCTTATTAAAAGTCAGTCATTGTCTAATAATTTTTCTCAAAAATATAACATAGAGTTCACACTACTCCTTTGATCTAGATATCATAGGCACACTAGTTTCTGTTTGGTTATGCCCTCAAATCACATTAGATTAGTAGAAGATCAACTCTAATATGAAATGTGAGATCATAGTTTAACTATGTTGAGATATTCTCCCGTTGGGTAGTCCTATCTTAAGCCAAGTGGACTTTTCTTTTAAAAGATGTCTTGACATTTAAATATCATGATATTACACACATATATATATGCACATTCCTCCCTTTAGTAGTTGATGTGAGATATTTTTGCACCCAACATTCAATCCCTATCCACTTCAATCACTTGTATCATAGGCCCATTAGCTTTTATTTGGTTCGTTCTAAAATCATATCAAACTAGTAAATGATTGGCTTTTTACCACACGTAACTTGTTGGTCTTATTGTTTTGGGGTATTATCTCCTTCGATTACTCTGTTTATGCCTTACCTAACTTAAATCTAATAAACCAAAAAAAATGCACCTAAAGACCATTTTATGGAGTAATAATTGAGTTGCAAAATATTGATGACACTAACTAAAAATGTGCAATGTTGAAAAAGAAAACATCACAAATTTTAACATTGAGTTTAGTACAACTATAAGAAAGATGGCATCACATGTTAATCAGTTGCCACACAACATGAAAAGTTGTAAACTCAAAGCTAATACAACATTTGATAATAAAATAAATAATATTCTCATATCCATAAAATATCACTATTTCAGAGTCACAAAATATAATATACTCGCACACTCACGATCCCAAATTAACATCTAAGCACCTCCAGCTGTATGAGAGTATCTACATCTTGGCTTGTAATATAAGTGAATGAGCATGTTATGCTCAACATGCAAATTACTAGCTATATGTAATTAAAACTATATGAAAGTATGATAATATAATTGACAAATAAAATAAAATAATACATGATAATCTATAAATTAAAATACTATCACAATATCTCTATACTTATATACTTCTAGTTTATATATATACATATATATATATATATATATATACATGCATATATAAATATCAAATTGTACTAATATCATATAATACTAATTTTATATCACATTTTCTCATTTTTTCATATTTGAAGTTATTTTGTTCCTCTTTATTTTTTTTCTTATATTTTTCATATTCTTTCCTTCTAGGTTGATATTTTCTTTTACAACTATTATCTCTACTCCTAAAAGATCACATATTATATCATCATCAATGATCCACTACCTATACTACCAATATTCTATGCTGGAAAAGATGAAACTTTTGTAGTGTTGTGACCTCATCTTGGAGTGCCTGTGAATATATAGCGTGAAATTTATCTAAACATCACAAAGTCATTTCCTCCTAATGCCAACATCTTATGTTGATGATATTAAGTTTTCTGCCATCTCATAAACCCATCTCTGGATATCCATTACAACATGATGTGAAGCATCTCATTTATCAAGTCACTGGATCATAGGGTCATAAAAGAAATCATCTATCTCAAATTTCTTTCTTCTTTATGTTCTAATATATCACTAAGTAATAACAATATTTCTTCTTTTTCCTTTTCATTTTTTATATTTTTTCTTATCATATGTTTTATTGAAGAATATAGGAGACAATCATTGATTGAAGAAGCAATAATAATGCGCCTCTTCTACCTTATGATCCTCATTTGGTTGACACAAGTGAGGAAGAGGAAGATCACACAAGTGAGGCTAAATAGGCATATAAAGAAACTATGTTATGTCATAATGGGATGCTAAGAATCTAGGGAAGAGACCTATGAAAGGGAGATCCTTTCATCACTAAGAATGATAACTCAACTATTTGCTAAGTAAATAGGCTATCATATAAGAGGTGCCTACAAATAGTCTAGTTGATATTTTAATACCCTTATATTAGATATATGATTCAAAATTCTCCCTTTAATAGTCGATGTGAAAAAAATTATTTTTATGCCACTAAAAACTTTATATATGACCCACTTTTTGCTCAGTGATTCCTCTCTCTTAAGACATCACTCATTATTTACTCCCCACATTTAAAGCCCACCAGCTTTCACTCGATTAATCCTTACACTACATCAAAATGGTACAAGGGTTGACACTTCTCACTCGGGATATCAATTAGCATTCACTGCCATCCTTTTTAGTCCTGGGTGTTACAGATCCACAAGCTTACATTTGGTTCATCCTCAAATCACATAAGACTAGTAGAGAATTGGCTTTAATAATAAATGTAATATTTTGATATTATTTCATTAAGATATTATCCTATTACATTATCCCTATCATGCAGCACCTAACTTAAATTTAATAAACCAAATAAAATGCATAAAAAACTAATTTTATTGAATAGTAATTAAGTCAATAATAAAATAGCAATTTCACTGACTAAAAATGTTAAGGATGACAAAGAAATCATCACAAATTTCAACATCTAGTTTATGATATATGACAAATTAGACTTCTACTATTATCTTATTTGGAGCTTACTATTATAATCATTTTAAAGCTTATAATACTAAAAAAATTTAATTAATTATTAAGAAATATAAAAAATTATTATATACTAATTAGGGTTAAGTGACATGTGATATTTTTAAATTATTAAAAAATTAGCATCTAAAGTTGTAGCTTGGATAAAGAAAGACCAACCCTAACTTGATATTATTATCTAACAAATAAAGTTATAGAACTAGTGTACCTTTTTAGTAATGATTCTTATAGTTTTCTTTGGAGTTAGCATGTGGGGCATCGAAGATGGAAAAAGTGGATGAGGTGGCGGTTTGGTTTAGTGGAAAGCTTGGCTAAAGAGATAACAATATTGTATGCTAAGATTTAGAGCCTTATTGAGGAGAGTGGTTGTATAACGGTTTAACTGAGAGAGTAAAAAGGTGGGTGAAGACTTGAGGATATTAAAAGAAGAGAAAATTTGTTTTGTAGTTGGCTCTCTTGATGAAAGGTCTCTTACTTTTATTCCTTATCTCTCACAAGAGTAGGAGTTGAACTCTCTCTCTGATTAGAGTTAAGAACACACTATTTATTGAAAAAGATAAAAATACACAAACAAGAAAAATTGTATTCATTAATAGTAACATTAAAATGAGGGAGCTTATTCTATTTATGGATGATGAGGAGCTCAATAACTATGCATAAGAAAAAAGAGAATTAAATGTACCATGGGAATATATAAGCATGGAAAAGATGAAGTTAATATAAAAAAATAATTTTTTAGTTAAATTACTTAAGAATCTAAAAGAGTTCTTTAAAATTTCAAGATATTAACTCCAAGTAGACATTAAAAAAAAACTTTTGGAGTTAAATAAATTAGGAATAAAAAAGTTCTTTAAAATTTCAATGCATAAACTCTTAGTAGGTCACCCATATTAAATTCAAAATTTAAAAATATATAAAATCTTTAAAATTTCAAGACATTACAAGTGGGTCAACCATATTAAACACAAAATATAAAAATATATGAAAAAATAATGATATATAAAAAATTATGTAATCATACAACATGACAATTGGACGTCAATAACAATGCGACTATGATGCTAGTAGTAGACGAAACAGATTATGATGGTCGACGATGGTTGAAGAGTGGTTAATTAATGAGTGGAAAAGCGATGTTGGGAAACCAGATGATGTTGGGCAACTAGGCAACAACAATTAGGAGCAACATACAACTAGGTGATGGCAAACGACTAGAGATAATGGGCAAAAAATACACTGGAATCAACATCGATGATGACACATTTTATTGTAAAATATTATTAGATGAAAAAAGAAAAAATAACAAAGATAACCATAAAAAAATAGAGTACTGTAGTCGATCCTTATGGTTGACAAAGATGACTAGTAGAAACAGGATTCAACATAGGTATGGCTCCGAGTTCAAATGGGGATGATACGACGACAATGAGTACGTGTTTGTGAGCTAATGCAAGAAGCTCCTACATCAGTTTAGTACAGCTAAAAGAAAGAACACATCATATATTAGTGAGTTATCACATAATATGAAAAGTTGCAAACAAAAATCTAACGCAGTATTTGACAATAAAATACATAATATTCTCACATGTAGAAAATATCTTTCTTTTAGACTCATAAAATATAGTGTACTTTTACACTGAGAATCTCAAATTATCATCTAAAGACCTTTAGTTCTATGAGTATCTATAACTTAACTTGTAATATAAGAAGTGAATAAGCATGATATGCTTAATAGAATAAATATTAATTATATATAATTAAAACAATATGAAAGTGTGATAATATAATTGATAAAAAGATAAAATAATAGATAAAATAATACATGATAATCTATAAATAAAAATACAATCACTATGCATCTATGCTCGTATGCATCTAGCTCATACACACGCCCATTGGTATACACAATCATCATATAATACTAATATCATATAGTACTTATGTTGTATCATATTTTTTTTTTATTTCATATTTAAAGTTATTTTATTTCTTTTTATTTCTTTCTCATATTTTTCATATTTTTTTCTAGCCTTAGATTATTTTTTTTAACCATTATTCATAATCTTAAGGGATCACACATGCATAATGAGGAAGTTGAGGAACAATTAAAAAATATAAAAAAAAATTTATGATTAGGTGCACCCTTATAACCCTAAAATAACAAGATGACTAGAAGTGCATTAATATCTTTTAAACTAGTATAAAAATTAAGAAACAACCAAATAGGATGATTATAGATAATAACAATTACATTAATATAGTATCCCTTAAGACTGTTAAGCGAATAAGAGCTTTTTTTTAGAACATCCAAGCCCTTACTCTGTGTCATAGATAGATAAAACTTTTATATCTTTTAAACAATGATGTTATGTATCTTTGAAATTAAGTAGTTATAGAGATGGGATTTTATGTGATGCCAATGCAAGTATGTTATCTTATACTTATAAGACCATAGTTTTTTTATAGCAATGTGACTTTGAAAGGTAAGACTAACATTTGTTTTTTGTTTATGAAGAAAAGACCATCATATTACACCCTATCTTACCTCATGACAAATCTCAATTATTTAAGCTTAACAAATTCATAAAAAAATTCTAAGCCCATGAATTAAGGAAAAAAAGACAAAATTTAAACTTGATCACACTATCTCAAGTTAAGAAGACCCTTAATCAAGGAGACTTAATTTAGTTTTTTTATAATTAAGAAATTAGCTATCACCTTACCAAACCCACCACTTATTATAAAGGCTCATAATAATAAGCTAATGTCTTTTATTAATCTTATTCTTTTACGAATAAACTTTCAGACTTCTATCTCACTTTTATCTCTACTCATATCTCTTTATTACCTACAATAATATCTAAAAAATTTAAATAAGTAATAAAAAATACATGTTGCAACATTATTATACCCATCACATCAATAGCACTAAGCTGAGCTCTCTCCCACATAAGGTGGATGATGCAAGAGTATCTAATGTTAGCTCATAAACACAAACTCGTTAGAATCGTACTGTTTTTATAAGTTTACTAGTGTAACATTTGGTTGAAACTTATCTCAAAAAATACTTAAAATTGAGTTTTTTTGTTGTTTTTGATGCCTTTTGCTTTTTGTTGTTGTATCTCACCATCACCACTGCCATCAGCAGCTGCTGTAGTTGCCCGAGTTGACCTGCTCGCCCACGTGACCCGTTGATACTAGAATTGGTAGATATGCTTGACCTGAGTCAACCCGTCAGTCGCAATGACTTGGTACACCCACTTTAACTTGTAACTACCAGCCTGACTTATTAGCTCTCACCAACCCATGTTATTTCGCCTCACTTGCACCTGCCCAAAAATATGATGGGATGTGCTCCCGGACCACATTGAATTTAAAATATGTCATTTGATATTTAAAAGTACCCTTTTTTATTTTTAGGTTAGTCAATTATTTTTGTATCTTTAATGTCTCTATAAATCGAGATGCTCAATAAATTCTTTTTGTTTGTGTGATTTCACATTTGTAAATAAAATGTGTTAACCCAACTCTAGTTGGAGATTCCAACTTTTCTTGTGAGAGACAAGGATTGAATATGAAAGACCTTCCATTAAGGGGGTCGATAATCAAACAAATTCTTGCTTCTAAAAACACTCACATCATCATCAAAAGATTAACTTTTGCAATAACTGCTATTTTCTAAGTGATAAATGAAATTTATAATTGTTATTTTTTAATAAAATACTTTACATAGAGTTTATCTTAAATTTTTAATTTTATGTCTAAAGTTAGATGTGACAAAAATCATTTTACAGGATTTTATGTTTAATGTTTAATGTCTTGTCACTTACTAAACTTAATAATCTACGCTACACTTTTGAAATACTAATATTTGAACAGTTCTAAAATGCTGCATATATCGCCTAATTCTCTTCGGTACATAGTATCTAGTTATAGTTTTTAATAATATTTTGAATATCTTTAGCATTATAGGCTCAAAATTAAACCCTGGTATAAATTTAATTTTGTTCTACATTAGATTTGCTCACTAAATATACTATTAGTTATATGCATTATAATAATATGAAAGTATGATAATGAAACTAATAAGGAAAATAAAATAATACATGATAATCTAAAAATAAAAATATAATTACAATATATCTATGCTTGTTTGTATTTAACTCATACACACAGAAATAAGCATGCATAGTCATTATATAATACTAATATTTTATAGAACTTATTTTGTATTATATTTTTTCTTTCTTTTTCATATTTAAAGTTATTTTGTTTCTCTTTATTTCGTCCTTTTATTTTTCATATTTTTCTTTTAGGCTTAGATTTCTTCTATAACCATTGTCCCTTCTCCTGAGGGATCACACATCATATCATCATCGTCGAGGCACTGCACCCTATTGACAACATTCTATACTGACAAAGATGGATCTATGTTGCTTTGTGGCCCATTTTTTAGTGTTGCCACGATATAGTATGAAGTTTATGTCATCATTACAAAGTCACCACCCTTTATTATTAATATCTTGTGTTAACAAGGATATGGTTTCTATCATGTCGTAAACACATCTCAGAGTACCCATGATAACAAGTTATGAACTCTATCTCATTTATCAAGTCACTAAAACATAGGTTCATAGATGAAAACATTTATCTCAAATTTTCTTCTTTCTTATGATAAAACATCACCAGGAAATGATAATCTTTCATTTTTTTCTTTTATTTTTTATTTTTCTTTCTTATAATATGTTCTATTGATGGATAATATACGCCATCATTGATTGAGGAGACAATAATGATGCCTCTCTTCTACTTTGTGATCGTCATTTGGTTGGCACTAATGTGGAAGAGAAAGGTGGTGCAAATGAGGTTGAATGGACATACAAACAAGCTATAGTGGGTCCAAGTGAGATTGTTAAGAAATAGAGGAAGAGACCTATGAAACGGAGATCCTTCCATCTCTTAGACTAATGACTCAATTGTAAGCAAGGTTAGAAGATACTATATAAGAAGTGCTTACAAAAACTTCAATTGACACACAATTGGAGTAGTTGGAGCCACTTAGTTTTTTGTGACAACATACTATTGAAAAACCCTTGTTATAGGTACTCAAACCAATTGGTGAATGCCCAAGGGATATTGCTTTGCAATCATGAATGGTGGATAAAAAGTAGATGTATTGTATTGATCTTGATGTGGAGTGTTGATAAACTCTGTTAGAAGAAGCATATGCTCATCCATCAAACATGCGGTTTTAGAACTCCATTCATCTGATGAAGTCTCAAAGATGGGCACAGCTTTTGATGTTGAGTTTTCCCACTAGGGTCAAAGGTTCAAAATAGTTTTAGCAAAGGCCAAAAAAAAAACACATAAAACATCGATGAGCTTTGATAAGCATAGTTAACATCAAATGGACAAGAAAATCTTTACAAGATGATATACAATAAAACAAAGAAGCATGTAGGAGCGTAAAACCAAATGAATGAATATCATTTTTAGAAGATTTGGTCGACAAGAAACAATTAGTTATAATATGAATAATGCATTTGTCTCGTATGATGAGAAAATGAGAGCAATGTTTATAATACTTGTTTTCGTTTTAAAGAATCCACCCAAGCAAGAAAGCTTGTTTCGACATCGGATAGGCGTGTGCTTGACTTTGTCATCTTGTTTTGCTAGTTGTTATAACAAAACAAAAAGTTATCTTCTTTCGCCCAAGTCTTGCTTCTAATTTTCTGTGATTTTTCAGGCTGCCCAATGGCTCTCAGATCACATAAAATGGCTGTAGATAAAACGTTGTGTTGTCAGCTATGTGTGTATGGCTATATTATAACTATATTTAATTTAATAAATATAGGTATAATATATGTATGAATATATGTGTATGTTTATAAAGTTTAATGCTGACATTCAACTATAAATTTTGTCTCTATGGCTTTGAATTAAAATAGCAGAATTGTAAAATGCAAATAATGGATAAACAAATACAAAGAAGATGGAAGATAGAAATAAACATTTTTCATGCTTGGAAAAAAGTCACTTTGCCTCTTTATGATTGGATGAATTTTATGTGAATTTTGGATATATGAATTCAAAATCATCTTTCTTACAATTCTATATTAACTCATTTGGTGCATTGAATTTATCATTAAAATATATTATTTGGTTTGTTTTATATTTAAAATTTAGTTTAAGAAATTAAACGACTTTGCCACTGTTACAATATTGCTAGTGTTAAGAAACTTATAAGTAGTTAATATTACATGACTATTACCTAATAGTGGATATCTTACTATGCAATATACGATGATAACAAGTTTGTGTGAAAGCCATAAACGTTTTTAGAGTTATGATCATATTTGTGCTAACTTTTTTTAAAATAATAAAACAAACAAAAAAATCAAATAATCAATTCATCAAATCAATGATTTTTTCATTTCGATCACTTTTGAAAACATGATTTCCTAATTTATCAAACCAAATGATACTTTTAGTAAATTTCATCAAGACAACTTTAAGATATAATAAATATTTTATTATTATTTCCAAATAATTAAATATAGTTCTTTGTTGTATATTCATGATGGATAATAAATTGAAATATATCACTCTATAAGATCAAACTAACATAATTTTAAAAATTTAAAAGAAAACATTAAAATGTATAAAACAAGTGCACATAGATTTCTATAAAACTTCCAAACCTTTCAAGTAGTAGGATGTGTCTTATAAAAATGTAGGCAAAGATGCCCACTTAATACATAAAAAACATTACAATTACATATGTAAGAACACATACAACAAAACATCACAATCACCGTGGAACATTTTATTCAGAAAGATTAAGAAAACAAGACAACAATAACTTTTCCATGACATTGCACACTTCGTTAAGTTCACGAGGCAGTCATACCGAGTATTTGGTATTAAATCTGTTCATCTATAAAGCAATACTTCTCTGTTGTTTAGTGGTTGAGTCGGCCTTGCATTGATGCGATGTTCCTACAAATGTGATACAAATTTAAAAAAAATTTTAACGAAGAACATCATACATATGATAAAGGATAAAACTAAATATCTTGATTTAAATATTAAGGTGTAAGAAACTTACAGGTTGTATAGCATCTTTCAATGATTTTAATTGTTCTCTTGATAATGTTCTAATCTTTCTATTTATTGTCCATATGACACCCTCAGTGCATGGCGGAATAGTGATAGAACCATGATATCTATAGTATGTTTGAATTGATCCTTTTATTGTCTTAGGGTTGATGACTCCTAACTCCAACTCTTCACCCATCTTTCCGTTAATCTTTTGAATGAGCTGAAGTTCAAACAGATGGTGGTGAGATTTCAAATATGCAATAATGGATTAGTATTATAGTATATGAATGATAAGTAGATATATTACCTGTGCGAAGAAAGGATCAGGTTGACCAATTGTGAACATGATGCTAACCATTGCCATCTTCTTGTCGGAACGTTCATGCAGCATATGCAATTCCAAATGAAACCTGCTATGATATTCCGTGCTTTTTGCTTAGCAAAATTCTAAGTATGGATGAGAAAATAAAAGACATATGTGTTGGTAACGTACTTTTGCCCATTAAATGTGTTCTCAGATGGTGTGTGCCAGTGGACCTGTTGAAGAGGGTACTCTAGTCCTTGGATGATAACGCCACCCACAAAGTCTTTCCATTCAATCTAATAAGCAAACAACATTTAACAATAATTCAATACGTTTGTCTCCATAACAAGGAAACAACCAAAATCACAAGCAAGAGAACAATAACATGACGTTAAGGTTGGTAAGCTTACCACTATGTGATGATAAAGGTACTTCAACACGGCGTCTGCTGCACTGTAGTTCCATTGAAGGTTCTCAGGTTCGCTAGAAAGATGCACCATTCGATCATCTATGGCTATTGGTGACTGCATGCGGCCATTTTTGCAGGTCTTCCATTCCTCCTTGAGGTCTCCCCAATGCGCAGGCCCGTTCGGAGCACTTGTATTGTAGCTAAACTCCACATCTTCTACTGCTGTTTTGATAAATGAACTTTAGCTTCTTTAAGAATTATGAATTATAAAGACTCTTTTGAGAAGGGAAAGTTTTTTTTTTTTTTTTTTTTATTGTTCTTCTTCAACGTAATCTCTTTTATGCCTTTTCTTTGAAATTCTCAGCATCATATGCTTATAGGTTGTGGCGACAAAGCACTCATATTCTTGTATATATCATACCTTCAGCGATTGCTGTTCTAACGAAGTAGAACCCAATAGTTGCAAAGAGGAAAATAAGCTGCCTGGAGACCGCCATATCCGTAGCTGGGGAAGGAAGAAGAGTACTTGAGTATGCTTGCGAAGTTCATGCTATTTTTATAGTTCTTTGAAGGGCTCGGCAGAGCACCATGGTCAAATAGGACTTCAAAAATGGCGTGACAGGGTTTAAATTACAGTTTTCTTGATATCGATTATTAAAAAAGAGACATACGAAACGCAGTGGAAGGCCGTTTAACTTCATTTTTTTTTTTTATTTTGTTTTACATAGAAGAGCCGTTTCTATAACATTTGTCCCTTGTTTTCTTTTGGAAAATGTATGTTTGCTTTAAACCGTAATTGAAGGTGTTAGTGAGATTGACAAATGCCAATGTTATAAGTGATGATAGAGAAGTGCTCTTAATTAAATGAGTTCTTAAAATAATTTTTTTAACATTATTTTATCATTAAGTCTTCTTTCATATTAAACAATAATATGAATAATAGTCTTATTAAGTTTACAATTGACACATAAAAAGGAGAGACGTCTGATTATGTAAAGTCGAGCTTCCCGACGCATGTCCTTTGCATACAAAGGCACATGAAAGCCTCTAAAAATCATTGAACTTAGAAGAGTTGTAAAGCACCGATCCAATAGAGCTTATATATAAAATACAAAAGAATCTATTAAAAAAAACAACTTGACATAAAAGAATCAAACATACAAATAAAAGAGAAAGAAAAATTATACCAAGAATTTCACTACGTTATTCTTACAACATTCTTATAAGTCACAAAAATGGGATTGTAACATAAAAAAGATGCCTATGTAGGCACTATAATGCAATCATTTGTTTAGAAAATATCTCTTACTTCAATGAAATGAGGGATCACACATCATATCATCATTATCGAGACACTGTCCCCCTTTGCCAAAATTCTACGCGAACAAAGATGAGACCTATGCTGCTTCATGGCCCATCTTTGAGTGCTTGCCACGATATAGTCTAAAGTCTTTATCATCATTATAAAGTCATCGCCCACTATTGCTAATATCTTATATTAACAAGTATAGCATTTCTATCATGTTGTGGACCCATCTCTAAGTACCCATGACACCATGTAGTGAAATCTATCCCATTTATCAACTCAACACAACAAAGGGTTATAAAGGAAATCATCTATCTTAAATTTCCTTCTTTCTTATGATAAAACATATCACCAGGAAATAATAATCTTTCTTTTTTTCATTTTATTTTTTACATTTCTTTCTTATAATATGTTCTATTGATGGATAATATATGCCATCATTGATTGAGGAGACAATAATGATGCCTCTCTTCTCCTTTGTGATCATCATTTGATTGGCACTAGAAGAAAATTGAGGAGACAATAATGATGTCGATCTCGTGATTTAATCTCAGAGAGACTAGAAGAAAATTGAGGAAAACTCCCTTGGTAAATATATTTTAAACAAGAAGGTATCTTTAAAATTCAAGAACCCTCCTATCTAATTTTATTAGGAAAATCAAAATCTTAATGCCATTATGAATGATCTTAATGCTGATCTAATGATCATGTTAGTGTTTATTATAATGAAGTGCAAATTGCTTTTAAGCTTTTGAAGTACATGATTCTTGCCTAGTTTTGGCATCCCCTTAGGCGTATTTAGATCATATGTCACTAATGTTCAATCGGCTTTCCTATCCATCACCACAATCTTTTGTATTGTTTGAAAAGGTAGTGTTATCTAGTATTTTTGTTATTCCTTTGTGAGAGAAAAAGGCCCATTAGTATTATTTTTAAAGATTTATTCAGAACACTTATAAATGTTTAGAACTAAAAAGAAAAAAACAAAAATATTAAATATGACTAGAAAATATGAAATTTGTTTGACGGTTAGAGTTGATCCAAATCAATCATCCCGTAGTAGTATTTTAATTTTTAGAGATAATTAATTAAAAAAATTATATGAATATTGAATTTTCTTAATGCTTGATTAATAGTAATTTTAATTTTCTAAATATATACAATTCTAAACCCCAATCAAATAGCGAAGGATTCCAAGCAACGAAAAGCCCAAATAAGGGGGAATCATTAGAAATCCAGACAGGCGGAAGGTGAGCATGCATTCGTTTGAGTTCTTTAAAGGGATGTTACATTTGTAAGGAGTGAGAGTGCTGAGAGTGGAAAAGGCATAAATATTTTTTGAAAGAATCATACATGTGATGGAAATAAAGTGAAATAAAATAGATCTCGAATTAAAAAAGACAAACTTGCATTCAACAGTATTTAGGAGAAATTAAAAATGGCAACGAATACCCTAAGATGTGGGAAGACAAAACGACGAATTTTTTATTTCATTCATGCATAACAACAAAGTAACAATTACACATTTTTATAAGAAACTAATCTCCCTAAAGTTTGTTTCTAATTAAAAAATTTGTTCAAATCTAAATGAGAAAGATCAACTTAAAATTTAAAATTATTTAAACATTTAAAAAAAAAACTAACAAATATTTAAAAATACTAACAAACACTTAAAATATGTAACAAATACTTAAAGTTTGCTAACATTACTCTCCCTCAAACTTAAATTATCTTCAAGCTTAATTGGTTTCATAATTATTCAAACTTCTTCACTTCAAGTGATTTAATAAAAATATCAGCTACTTGTTCTTCAGTATTGTAATGTATCAGATTTATAGTCTTCGTATTTACATGATCACAAGAAAAATGATACCTTGGCTCTTCTTGTTGATGATATAACTCCTGCAATAAATTGTGCAACCAAATTACTTCACATATTGTTGATGAAGTTGTAATATACTCTGTTTCATAAGATGAAAGAGTAATGACATCTTGTTTAGTTGATCTCCACATAAATGATGATGAATCTAAGAAGAAACAATAACTAGTTATACTCTTTCTTTCATTTATATCACCTCCTCAGTCACTATCAGAGTAGCCATATAAATCTGTCTCACTTTAGTTAGTAAAATATAAACCATAATCAAGTATTCCTTTAATATACCTTAGTATTCTTTTTGCAACCATCCAATGTGTTTCCTTTAGATTTTCCATATATCGACCAATAAGTCCAATAGAATAAAGAATATCAGGTCTTGTGATGATGAGGTAACGAAGACTACCAACAAGATTTTTGAACAAAGTAGAGTCAATGTCTTTTCCTTCTCATTCTCTACATATTTTTATTCTCACATCAAGTGGTGTTGTCTTTAATTTATAATCTTCCATCCTAAACTTCTTTAGAAGTTTAATAGCATATATTCTTTGAGAGATTTCGATTCTGTTTAACATTTACTTCACTTTCAAATCAAGACGGTATGACATTTCACCATTATCTGTAATGCCAAAATTATGTTGCATAGTTCTTTTAAATTCTTGAAATAATTCAAAAGAATTTCTTGTATAAAGCACATCATCTACATAAAGAAAAACTATGAGAATATCATTACTAGTTGTGTTAATACAAAGTGCATGCTCAAATGGATATTTTTGAAATCTTTGTTGTTGAAGATATCCATCAATCTTGGTATGTTATACTCTTGGTGCTTGTTTTAATCCATATAAAACCTTCTTCAAATGATAAACTTTATGTGAATCACTCATTATTGTGTAACCTTCAGGTTGGTCAACATATACTTCTTTTTCTAAAACACCATCCAAAAATAAAGATTTAACATCAAGTTGGCATAACTTCCATCCATGATATGCTGCAAGTGCTAAAATCAACTTCATTGTATCAAATCGAGCAACTGGAGCAAATATCTGGTTGTAGTCTATACCATATTTTTGTTGAAAACCTTTTGCCACTAGTCTTGCCTTGTATCTATCAACTATTCAATCCGCTTTATGCTTGATCTTGTAAACCCATTTCACTCCTATAGGTTTCTTTTGAAAAGGGAGATCAACTAACTCCCATGTATCATTCTTTTTATGCCATTACTTTGAAATACTCTGCAACATATACTTATACCTTCAACGATTGTTGTGCTAAGGAAGAAGAACCCAATAATTGCAACAAAGAAAATAAGCTGCCTGGAGAGCTACATATCCATAACTGAGGAAAGAAGAACAGTATTTGAGTATGCTTGCGAAGTTCATGCTGTTTTTATTGTCCTTTGAAGGGCTCGACAGAGCACCATGGTCAAATATGGCTGGTTAACATGACATTGTTCAATAATGGGATGACCCGTGATCGACTTTTAAATTATAATTTTGTTGATATAAAGGGCAATAAAAGAAACGAAACAAAAGACAATGGAAGATTCAAATTTGTCTCATGTAGAGATGTTTTTACAACATTCGTCTTTTTTTGTCAGAAGTTTGTGCTCATTTTGAAAGTGAAAGCTTAGATAACTCTTCAGAAATTCTATCAACATATTCAGAGGTAAATAGACACATCAAGTAATTTTTCAAATTTTTTATTTAACATATCAATGTATAATAAAAACCATTCTCTTCCTTTACATAGAGGGTTGTATGCTTTCAAAATATATATGAAATAAATTTTTCTTTATTTCTTATAATGTATAATTTTTTCTAATTCTTTAATTTTTTTATCATCTTTTTCACACAATCAATTTTTATTTTACATTTATATAGTTAATCCATGTCTATAAGAAAATCAATCTCCTTTAGATAGAGTATTATTAATTTAACAGAGAATTTTTTTAAAAGAATTTTAATAACCATATTTGTGTACATATCAATTTTGATTTTATCATTATTAGATAGTTTAACTATTAATATAATATTCATTTGATGATGATAAGGAAAATTTACCATATACATGATAGGAGATAAAAAAAATATGATACTTCAAAATCTAAGTATAAAAGTTGAAATGTGTACAAAAAGAGTATATGCAATAATCTTCAATAAACCATAATGTTGAGATAAAATGTATACTCATGATTAATCATCCTTACTTTGACCTCTACCAGAGCCTCTTATTATAATGATAAGTCTTTCACCTCTTCCTCTTCTATCTTCATATTAATCATTTCTTCAAACAATATCTTAGGACATAGATATTATCTCAAGTCTAAATCTAATATAAAGACAAACTCTTAACATGTCACCCAAATTTTAATAATTAAAACATCTCAACTCATTTCTAAGTTTATAATAACATTCTCTTTTATAAAATTTCTTATAATTTGAACATTAGGAAACCATCTTACTAAAGACTATTCCATATATATTTTTACAAGTAATAAAATTAAGTCGTCTCCCACAAAATTTGTTGCTATCTCTTATGTTAAAGTTTCCTTTAAAAATAGGTGTGTTGTTCCCGCTTATTTCTCTTTTTTTGTTTTTGGTCTAAATTTTCAAAGTTCTTCAAGCTAATAATTTTATTCAACTAATATAACAATATTTCAAAAAAAGATATTAAAAATATAAAATAAATTGAAAAAAATAACATTATGATATTAATAATATATTATACTTCTAATGTGTATCCAAAAGTCATTAATATCTTTCTAAATCAAACAAAAAAAAATTAGTATTAAATATTCATATATATGTTTATTTCTTTAGACAATTATATATATATATATATATATATATATATATATATATATATATAATTCTTTCCTCTTTTTATATTAATATTTTATTATTCTTTTTATATTTTTTTTAAATATTTTAATATTATCATCTTTATTTTATCGTAGTCTTATTTCCTCTCAATATTATTATATAATTTTTATTAGTTCAACCAAATATATTATTATCATCATATTATACCTTACAATATGTCATAAAGTCTCGCTTATTTTCTCCCTTTTTTCTTACATAGCTTAGACTATTATCATTGTCAATTTTTTTCTTTCATCGCATGATTTTCTACCAGTATTTCACGAAAGAATATTTCACATTTTTTTTAACATTGAATAAGTCCAAGCTTGAATTTGTCATCCCCCTTTGCCATTTAATATTATATTATGAAGCAAATGATAAGACACATTGACTCAATCAATCCCTAATGATTTGTTACATATATTAGCATAGCACGCCACCTTCTTCTTTATAATTCTACGTATTTTTCAACCTACATCATAAGCAATGTTATTTGTCGTTTGTTCCGTGTCAATGTTGTTTTTTTTTTTTTGAAAGATAAAGTTAAATAACTTGTGATAACCTTCAAAATTCAATATTTTTAAAATAATATTTTCTTTAAAAAGTTTTATTAAAATTTTTGCGATTTAAATAATAATAATAAAATACTTTTATTTTTTAAATTACTTTCCAACTTCTTTTCAAAAAATCTTTTTTTAGAAACTAATTTTTAAATCATGACATTTGTATCAAATGAGTTCTTAAAATAATTTTTTTAACATTATTTTATCATTAAGTCTTCTTTCATATTAAACAATAATATGAATAATAGTCTTATTAAGTTTACAATTGACACATAAAAAGGAGAGACGTCTGATTATGTAAAGTCGAGCTTCCCGACGCATGTCCTTTGCATACAAAGGCACATGAAAGCCTCTAAAAATCATTGAACTTAGAAGAGTTGTAAAGCACCGATCCAATAGAGCTTATATATAAAATACAAAAGAATCTATTAAAAAAAACAACTTGACATAAAAGAATCAAACATACAAATAAAAGAGAAAGAAAAATTATACCAAGAATTTCACTACGTTATTCTTACAACATTCTTATAAGTCACAAAAATGGGATTGTAACATAAAAAAGATGCCTATGTAGGCACTATAATGCAATCATTTGTTTAGAAAATATCTCTTACTTCAATGAAATGAGGGATCACACATCATATCATCATTATCGAGACACTGTCCCCCTTTGCCAAAATTCTACGCGAACAAAGATGAGACCTATGCTGCTTCATGGCCCATCTTTGAGTGCTTGCCACGATATAGTCTAAAGTCTTTATCATCATTATAAAGTCATCGCCCACTATTGCTAATATCTTATATTAACAAGTATAGCATTTCTATCATGTTGTGGACCCATCTCTAAGTACCCATGACACCATGTAGTGAAATCTATCCCATTTATCAACTCAACACAACAAAGGGTTATAAAGGAAATCATCTATCTTAAATTTCCTTCTTTCTTATGATAAAACATATCACCAGGAAATAATAATCTTTCTTTTTTTCATTTTATTTTTTACATTTCTTTCTTATAATATGTTCTATTGATGGATAATATATGCCATCATTGATTGAGGAGACAATAATGATGCCTCTCTTCTCCTTTGTGATCATCATTTGATTGGCACTAGAAGAAAATTGAGGAGACAATAATGATGTCGATCTCGTGATTTAATCTCAGAGAGACTAGAAGAAAATTGAGGAAAACTCCCTTGGTAAATATATTTTAAACAAGAAGGTATCTTTAAAATTCAAGAACCCTCCTATCTAATTTTATTAGGAAAATCAAAATCTTAATGCCATTATGAATGATCTTAATGCTGATCTAATGATCATGTTAGTGTTTATTATAATGAAGTGCAAATTGCTTTTAAGCTTTTGAAGTACATGATTCTTGCCTAGTTTTGGCATCCCCTTAGGCGTATTTAGATCATATGTCACTAATGTTCAATCGGCTTTCCTATCCATCACCACAATCTTTTGTATTGTTTGAAAAGGTAGTGTTATCTAGTATTTTTGTTATTCCTTTGTGAGAGAAAAAGGCCCATTAGTATTATTTTTAAAGATTTATTCAGAACACTTATAAATGTTTAGAACTAAAAAGAAAAAAACAAAAATATTAAATATGACTAGAAAATATGAAATTTGTTTGACGGTTAGAGTTGATCCAAATCAATCATCCCGTAGTAGTATTTTAATTTTTAGAGATAATTAATTAAAAAAATTATATGAATATTGAATTTTCTTAATGCTTGATTAATAGTAATTTTAATTTTCTAAATATATACAATTCTAAACCCCAATCAAATAGCGAAGGATTCCAAGCAACGAAAAGCCCAAATAAGGGGGAATCATTAGAAATCCAGACAGGCGGAAGGTGAGCATGCATTCGTTTGAGTTCTTTAAAGGGATGTTACATTTGTAAGGAGTGAGAGTGCTGAGAGTGGAAAAGGCATAAATATTTTTTGAAAGAATCATACATGTGATGGAAATAAAGTGAAATAAAATAGATCTCGAATTAAAAAAGACAAACTTGCATTCAACAGTATTTAGGAGAAATTAAAAATGGCAACGAATACCCTAAGATGTGGGAAGACAAAACGACGAATTTTTTATTTCATTCATGCATAACAACAAAGTAACAATTACACATTTTTATAAGAAACTAATCTCCCTAAAGTTTGTTTCTAATTAAAAAATTTGTTCAAATCTAAATGAGAAAGATCAACTTAAAATTTAAAATTATTTAAACATTTAAAAAAAAAACTAACAAATATTTAAAAATACTAACAAACACTTAAAATATGTAACAAATACTTAAAGTTTGCTAACATTACTCTCCCTCAAACTTAAATTATCTTCAAGCTTAATTGGTTTCATAATTATTCAAACTTCTTCACTTCAAGTGATTTAATAAAAATATCAGCTACTTGTTCTTCAGTATTGTAATGTATCAGATTTATAGTCTTCGTATTTACATGATCACAAGAAAAATGATACCTTGGCTCTTCTTGTTGATGATATAACTCCTGCAATAAATTGTGCAACCAAATTACTTCACATATTGTTGATGAAGTTGTAATATACTCTGTTTCATAAGATGAAAGAGTAATGACATCTTGTTTAGTTGATCTCCACATAAATGATGATGAATCTAAGAAGAAACAATAACTAGTTATACTCTTTCTTTCATTTATATCACCTCCTCAGTCACTATCAGAGTAGCCATATAAATCTGTCTCACTTTAGTTAGTAAAATATAAACCATAATCAAGTATTCCTTTAATATACCTTAGTATTCTTTTTGCAACCATCCAATGTGTTTCCTTTAGATTTTCCATATATCGACCAATAAGTCCAATAGAATAAAGAATATCAGGTCTTGTGATGATGAGGTAACGAAGACTACCAACAAGATTTTTGAACAAAGTAGAGTCAATGTCTTTTCCTTCTCATTCTCTACATATTTTTATTCTCACATCAAGTGGTGTTGTCTTTAATTTATAATCTTCCATCCTAAACTTCTTTAGAAGTTTAATAGCATATATTCTTTGAGAGATTTCGATTCTGTTTAACATTTACTTCACTTTCAAATCAAGACGGTATGACATTTCACCATTATCTGTAATGCCAAAATTATGTTGCATAGTTCTTTTAAATTCTTGAAATAATTCAAAAGAATTTCTTGTATAAAGCACATCATCTACATAAAGAAAAACTATGAGAATATCATTACTAGTTGTGTTAATACAAAGTGCATGCTCAAATGGATATTTTTGAAATCTTTGTTGTTGAAGATATCCATCAATCTTGGTATGTTATACTCTTGGTGCTTGTTTTAATCCATATAAAACCTTCTTCAAATGATAAACTTTATGTGAATCACTCATTATTGTGTAACCTTCAGGTTGGTCAACATATACTTCTTTTTCTAAAACACCATCCAAAAATAAAGATTTAACATCAAGTTGGCATAACTTCCATCCATGATATGCTGCAAGTGCTAAAATCAACTTCATTGTATCAAATCGAGCAACTGGAGCAAATATCTGGTTGTAGTCTATACCATATTTTTGTTGAAAACCTTTTGCCACTAGTCTTGCCTTGTATCTATCAACTATTCAATCCGCTTTATGCTTGATCTTGTAAACCCATTTCACTCCTATAGGTTTCTTTTGAAAAGGGAGATCAACTAACTCCCATGTATCATTCTTTTTATGCCATTACTTTGAAATACTCTGCAACATATACTTATACCTTCAACGATTGTTGTGCTAAGGAAGAAGAACCCAATAATTGCAACAAAGAAAATAAGCTGCCTGGAGAGCTACATATCCATAACTGAGGAAAGAAGAACAGTATTTGAGTATGCTTGCGAAGTTCATGCTGTTTTTATTGTCCTTTGAAGGGCTCGACAGAGCACCATGGTCAAATATGGCTGGTTAACATGACATTGTTCAATAATGGGATGACCCGTGATCGACTTTTAAATTATAATTTTGTTGATATAAAGGGCAATAAAAGAAACGAAACAAAAGACAATGGAAGATTCAAATTTGTCTCATGTAGAGATGTTTTTACAACATTCGTCTTTTTTTGTCAGAAGTTTGTGCTCATTTTGAAAGTGAAAGCTTAGATAACTCTTCAGAAATTCTATCAACATATTCAGAGGTAAATAGACACATCAAGTAATTTTTCAAATTTTTTATTTAACATATCAATGTATAATAAAAACCATTCTCTTCCTTTACATAGAGGGTTGTATGCTTTCAAAATATATATGAAATAAATTTTTCTTTATTTCTTATAATGTATAATTTTTTCTAATTCTTTAATTTTTTTATCATCTTTTTCACACAATCAATTTTTATTTTACATTTATATAGTTAATCCATGTCTATAAGAAAATCAATCTCCTTTAGATAGAGTATTATTAATTTAACAGAGAATTTTTTTAAAAGAATTTCAATAACCATATTTGTGTACATATCAATTTTGATTTTATCATTATTAGATAGTTTAACTATTAATATAATATTCATTTGATGATGATAAGGAAAATTTACCATATACATGATAGGAGATAAAAAAAATATGATACTTCAAAATCTAAGTATAAAAGTTGAAATGTGTACAAAAAGAGTATATGCAATAATCTTCAATAAACCATAATGTTGAGATAAAATGTATACTCATGATTAATCATCCTTACTTTGACCTCTACCAGAGCCTCTTATTATAATGATAAGTCTTTCACCTCTTCCTCTTCTATCTTCATATTAATCATTTCTTCAAACAATATCTTAGGACATAGATATTATCTCAAGTCTAAATCTAATATAAAGACAAACTCTTAACATGTCACCCAAATTTTAATAATTAAAACATCTCAACTCATTTCTAAGTTTATAATAACATTCTCTTTTATAAAATTTCTTATAATTTGAACATTAGGAAACCATCTTACTAAAGACTATTCCATATATATTTTTACAAGTAATAAAATTAAGTCGTCTCCCACAAAATTTGTTGCTATCTCTTATGTTAAAGTTTCCTTTAAAAATAGGTGTGTTGTTCCCGCTTATTTCTCTTTTTTTGTTTTTGGTCTAAATTTTCAAAGTTCTTCAAGCTAATAATTTTATTCAACTAATATAACAATATTTCAAAAAAAGATATTAAAAATATAAAATAAATTGAAAAAAATAACATTATGATATTAATAATATATTATACTTCTAATGTGTATCCAAAAGTCATTAATATCTTTCTAAATCAAACAAAAAAAAATTAGTATTAAATATTCATATATATGTTTATTTCTTTAGACAATTATATATATATATATATATATATATATATATATATATATATAATTCTTTCCTCTTTTTATATTAATATTTTATTATTCTTTTTATATTTTTTTTAAATATTTTAATATTATCATCTTTATTTTATCGTAGTCTTATTTCCTCTCAATATTATTATATAATTTTTATTAGTTCAACCAAATATATTATTATCATCATATTATACCTTACAATATGTCATAAAGTCTCGCTTATTTTCTCCCTTTTTTCTTACATAGCTTAGACTATTATCATTGTCAATTTTTTTCTTTCATCGCATGATTTTCTACCAGTATTTCACGAAAGAATATTTCACATTTTTTTTAACATTGAATAAGTCCAAGCTTGAATTTGTCATCCCCCTTTGCCATTTAATATTATATTATGAAGCAAATGATAAGACACATTGACTCAATCAATCCCTAATGATTTGTTACATATATTAGCATAGCACGCCACCTTCTTCTTTATAATTCTACGTATTTTTCAACCTACATCATAAGCAATGTTATTTGTCGTTTGTTCCGTGTCAATGTTGTTTTTTTTTTTTTGAAAGATAAAGTTAAATAACTTGTGATAACCTTCAAAATTCAATATTTTTAAAATAATATTTTCTTTAAAAAGTTTTATTAAAATTTTTGCGATTTAAATAATAATAATAAAATACTTTTATTTTTTAAATTACTTTCCAACTTCTTTTCAAAAAATCTTTTTTTAGAAACTAATTTTTAAATCATGACATTTGTATCAAATGAGTTCTTAAAATAATTTTTTTAACATTATTTTATCATTAAGTCTTCTTTCATATTAAACAATAATATGAATAATAGTCTTATTAAGTTTACAATTGACACATAAAAAGGAGAGACGTCTGATTATGTAAAGTCGAGCTTCCCGACGCATGTCCTTTGCATACAAAGGCACATGAAAGCCTCTAAAAATCATTGAACTTAGAAGAGTTGTAAAGCACCGATCCAATAGAGCTTATATATAAAATACAAAAGAATCTATTAAAAAAAACAACTTGACATAAAAGAATCAAACATACAAATAAAAGAGAAAGAAAAATTATACCAAGAATTTCACTACGTTATTCTTACAACATTCTTATAAGTCACAAAAATGGGATTGTAACATAAAAAAGATGCCTATGTAGGCACTATAATGCAATCATTTGTTTAGAAAATATCTCTTACTTCAATGAAATTCATCAAATGAAAGGGTTTTCAAGATCTCACACTTAACATTTTTCAACAATATTCATCTTTATTTTTCAAGTGCTTATATAAATATTTTGTTTTTTATGGTTAAGCAAAAAATCACTTGATCATTTAAGATTCTTTAAGGAAAAATGATTTTAGCTTTAATAGTGCTTTAAACTCTTCTTAAAACATTCAGCATTTCAGACAAGATATATAACTATACATTTCTTACTAATCACCCAATCTAACATAACAAATCTTCGAATGATGACATAGATCCAAGGTCCAAAGGACCCTTTCTAAAAAGAGCATTTAATGACTTTAATCAAACATCTAATTACACTTATAACCAATCAATATGTGTAAGATTGCCTAGACAATTGACCTAAAGGAAAACAGTGAATCACTTAGGAGATTGTCATAGTCATCCCGCTACTACTATAACATACTTGGAAATGTTCATAGACCTAGAAGATGCTACCATTGACAGAGTTAACAAAACAGAACATGTAAAGACTAAATTCACCAAATGAAGTTTAAAAAAGACCAACTCATATTATCAATTATAGTACATCTAGCACAACCTCTAAAAAGCGTGTTGTGTTCATACACCACTCTATTAGGATGCAAGAAACTCAACCCTATGTAAAGATTAATGTGCATAAGCTGCTCGTCATTGATCCATATGTTCTTAGATTCAAGATGATCTCACCAATATGGTGATGATTGTAATATATATTGCTTGTGTGATAACAATCCATTTATCCATTATCCACCTAACTCACTCATTTGATTGACTTGAGGATTATGAAAAATTAAGAACATGAACAATCTTAATTAGATAGAAAGATTGAAATATAAAGATAATCGATGAATCCTACAAGAGATAAGATTAGAAAAATTAAAAACTAATAGTAATATCATAATATTTTGATAGATTCAAAATATATTTGTTCTTAAAGTCATTAATATTTTAAATAGATTAAAATCATAACTTTTAATTTTCATAATGTTCATAAAAAAGATTTTATCAAATTAACATAAATCATTAAATTAATATTAAAAAATTTCTATTGATGTCTATATACAATAACTAATCATTTATATTTCATTATTTATATTGTTTTGAAATATGTTTATGCAATGTTGAATGTGTCACATAAATAATCTTTGTAGGGCTTAGATCATGATGTTGAGATAAAATGTATACTCAAGATTAATCATCCCTACTTGAACTTTGACCTCTACTAGTGCCTCTTATTGTAATGATAAGTGTTCTTCCTCTTCATCTTCTACCTTCACATTTATCATTTCTTCAGACAATGTCTTAGGACCTAGATACTACCTCATGTCTAAATCCAATCTAAAGACAAACTCTTAACATGTCATCCAAATTTCTTTAATAAAAAAATCTTAACTCATTTTTAAGTTAATAATAACATTCTCTTTTATGAAATTTCTTATAATTTGGACATTAAGAAACTATTTTACTAAAGACTATTTCATATATACTTTTACAAGTACTAAAATTAAGTTGTCTCCCACAAAATTTGTTACTATCTCTTATGTTAAAGTTTCCTTTGAAAAAAGGTTTATGTGTTGTTCCCATTTATTTCTCCTTTTTTCATTCTAAATTTTCAAAGTTCTTGGTGCTAATAATTTTGTTCAACTAATATGACTTTTTCTTCCAATTTTGTAAAATATATGATTTTCATGGTAAAATATATGATTTTTATATAAATAATAGGAGATAAAAAAAATATATAATACTCGATAATCTAAGTATAAAAGTTGAAATGTGCACAAAAAGAGTATATGCAATAATCTTTGTAGGGCTTAAACCATAATGTTGAGATAAAATGTATACTCAAGATTAATCATCCTTACTTGAACTTTGATCTCTACCAAAGCCTCTTATTGTAATGATAAGTCTTCTAACTCTTCCTCTTCAACCTTCATATTTATCATTTCTTTAAACAATGTCTTAGGACAGATATTATCTCAAGTCTAAATCCAATCTAAGGACAAACCCTTAACAAGACACCCAAATTTCTATAATTAAAACATATGAACTCATTTCTAATTTTATAATAACATTCTCTTTTATGAAATTTCTTATAATTTGGACATTAGGAAACCATTTTCCTAAAGACTATTCCATATATATTTTTACAAATAATAAAACTAAGTATTCTCCCAGAAAATTTGTTGCTATCTCTTATGTTAAAGTTTTTTTTAAAAAAAGATTTGTGTTTTTTCCACTTATTTCTCTCTTTTTTTTAAAAAAATTTCAAAGTTCTTGAAGCTAATAATTTTATTCAACTAATATAACAATATTTCAAAAAAAATATTAAAAATTTAAAATAAATTGGAGAAAAATAACATTATGATATTAATAATATATTATACTTCTAATGTGTATCCAAAAGTCATTAATATCTTTCTAAATCAAACAAACAAAATTTAGTATTAAATATTCATATATATATTTATTTCTTTAAACAGCTATATATAAATATATAATTCTTTTCTCTTTTTATATTAATAATTTAATTTTTTTATTTGTTTAATATTTTAAGATTATCATCTTTATTTTATCAGTCTTATTTTCTCTCAATATTACTACATAATTTTTATCAGTTCAACCAGATATATTATTATTATCATATTATATCTTACAATATGTCATAAAGTCTCGTTTATTTTCTCCCTTTTTTCTTACATAGCTTAGATTATTATCATTGTCATTTTTTTCTTTCATCGCATGATTTTCTACCAGTATTTCAAGAAAGAATATTTCACATGTTTTATAACATTGAATAAGTCTAAGCTTGAATTTGTCATCTCCCTTTGCCATTTAATATTATATTACGAAGCAAATGATAAGACACATTGACTCGAACAATCCCTAAAGATTTGTTACATATATTAGCATAGCACGCCGCCTTCTTCTTTACAATTGTACGAATTTTTCAACCTACATCATAAGCAATGTCATTTGTTCCATGTCAATGTGTTTTTTTTTTTGAAAGATAAAGTTAAATAACTCGTGATAACCTTCAAAATTCAATATTTTTAAAATAATATTTTCTTTAAAAAGTTTTATTAAAATATTTTTTTGATTTAAATAACAATATAAAATACTTTTATTTTTTAAATTACTTTCCAATTTCTTTTCAAGGGGCAAAGCGAGCCCTTTCATGAAATTTAAAACTAATTTTTAAATCGTGACATTAGTATCAAATGATTTCTTAAAATAATTTTTTTAACATTATTTTATCATTAAGTCTTCTTTCATATTAAACAATAATATGAATAATAGTCTTATTAAGTTTACAATTGGCACATATAAAAAGGAGAGACGTCCGATTATGTAAAGTCGAGCTTCTCGACGCATGTCCTTTACAAACAAAGGCACATGAAAGCCTCTACAAATCATTGAACTTAGAAGAGTTGTAAAGCAACGACCCAATAGAGCTTATATATCAAACCCAAAAGAATCTAATAAAAAAATTACTTGACATAAAAGAATCAAACATACAAATAAAAGAGAGAAAAATTATACCAAGAATTTCACTACGTTATTCTTACAACATTCTTGTAAGTCACAAAATGGGATTGTAACATAAAAAAGATGCCTCTTTAGGCATGTACAAGGCAATCATTTGTTTAGAAAATACCTCTTACTTCTATGAAATTCATCAAATGAAAGGGTTTTCGAGATCTCACACTTAACATTTCTCAACAATATTCATCTTGGTTGTTGAAGTAATTATATAAATATTTGGTTCTTTATGGTTAAGCAAACAATCACTTGATCATTTAAGATTCTTTAAGAAAAACCTATTTTAGCTTTAAGGGTGGTTTAAACTTTTCTTAAAACATTGAGCCTTTCAGACATAATATCTAACTATACATTTCTTACTAATCACCCAATATAACATAACAAATCATCGAATGGTGACCACGGTCCAATGCCCAAAGGACCCTTTCTAAAATGAGGATGGAATAACTTTAATCAAATCATTGATTACACTTATAACAACCAATCAATATGTGTAACGAATGATATAATCCATTTAAAAAGCATTTGAATTGTGCAATAGTTCAACTAATTATTGTTATATTTAAAAATACTTATTTTTATTTTAAGCAAAATTTTAAAATTATTTTGAGGAATAATATGTTCAACTTTGTAAAATAAGATAAGGCTTTTTCCCTCCAAAATTAAAGACTCTACCTTTGGGAACTAACTTTGATTAGCTTGAACCAAAGTTCTCGAGAAAGAATAGTCTCACACAATAAAAATGAAGTTATGTTCTAGTTAAAATATCACTACTAAAACTTTCTAAGTCTCTAACTTATGTAGTGCCTAGATACAAACCATGAGTTTCTCAATATGGTATAAAGCTGAAGTATGGAACATGAAATCATGAAGCGAAGGAGAAAGTATCCTTCCATATGTTGCATTCAAATACAAGTCACATGCTTATTTATATAAATATAAAACAACAAATAATCACAATTAAAATTTAATAAAAAAACATAAAAAAAATATCTAGAAAGGGGATGCACTAGATTTATGCAAATTCAAGTGGTCTAGAGGAACCACCAAAGTCTTGTTATAGAGCAACCAATTGGGCCAACTTGAAGGAACAATTAAGGTTAACTTCAACAAAATTCTTGTGGTGGCTTAAATGACCTTCCTAAGATGGCTTGGACAATTGACCTAAAGGAAAAAAGTGAATCACTTAGGAGAATGTCATAGTCAACCTACTACTACTATAACATACTTGGAAATATTCATAGACCTAGAAGATGCTACCATTGACTGAGTTAACAAAATAGAACATGTAAAGACTAAATTCACCATATGAAGCTTAAAAAAGACCAACTTCCATTATCAATTAGAGTACATCTATCACGACCTCTACAAAGCATGTTGTGTCCATACACCACTCTCTTAGGATGCGAGAAACTCAACCCTATGTAAAGATTAATGTGCATAAGCTACTCTCCATGATCCATATGTTCCTAGATACAAGATGATCTCACCAATATGGTGATGATTGTAATATATATAGCTTGATGTGACAACAATCCATTTATCCATTATCCACTCAACTCACTCATTTGATTGACTTGAGGATTATGGAAAATTAAGAACATGGAGAAACTCAATTAAAAGAAAAGATTGAAATATGAAGATAATCAGTGACTCCTATAAGAGATAATATTAGAAAAATTAAAAACTAATAGTAATACCTTATTATTTTGATAGATTCAAAAAATATTTATTTTTAGAGCCTTTAATATTTTAAATAGATTAAAATCATAACTTTTAGTTTTCATAATGTTCATAAAAAGGGATTTTATCAGATTAACACAAATTATTAAATTAATATTAACAAATTTCTATTGATGTCTATATACATCAACTAATCATTTATATTTCATTATTTATATTGTTTTGAAATATGTTTATGCAATGTTGAATATGTCACATAAACGATTGCGTTGAATCGTAAGTACAAGAGTGAGTAAGAAAAAGAATTACAAGATAAATAAATCTAAGCATGTTTAATGCAAGAAAAGACTATTGGAGTTATTGAAAAGAATTATAGGTGTGGACATAAAAAGGATAATACTTCGATAAAGATTGGAGACAAAAATCCATTGATTGCTTCAAGAAAATGTTATAAAAGAATCAATCAATCACACTACAACTAAGGGAAAGGCAAAAAGTTATGCATTTGAAATGAATGTTGTATGCTGAAGGGCCTTTAATCAACAATGCTTGAGAAGTATGTGACCTTTTGAAGACAAAAAAAGTAATGTAGGAAGACAATTCTTTGATAATCCACCATGTCCAAGTTTGACACTGCAATAATTGAAGAAGCATACAATATTAAAGTTGTATGATGGTAAGAATAAAGTACACTATTCAGGCTCCAAAATGAGGTAAAAGATCAAAATACTTAGAAATATTTTCATATATTTGGCTTACAACAAAATAAGGTTATATGGAGCACGCCAAAAAATTGTCATCTTTGTCACATTTATGGTAATTAAATTCACTAACCAACTGACCCATTGTACCCCAACAATGACATGATGGAATTTCAAAACATTTTGCCTAGAAATTAGAAGATAGAACTTCCAACACCATTCTCTAATGCAACATCCCATCACAATACTTATCCTGCATCATTTATGTAATTGATACACCCAAGGCATTTCCATTCTCTTGCAATTGTTTCTATTTAGCCTTCCCTCCCATTTCTTTACATTTGCAACATCTTATATTGATGTTTTCTTCATATTCTTTTACTTATCTTTCATTCTATTTCCTGATCATCATTGCAAAAGAATTGGCTTAGCTTGAAAGTGAAGGGAAACAATGATGGCCTACAGCTTCAAGTGAGCAAATAACAATTTATTAATGGAGAAAATATCCATCGTGAGAAAAATATATTATACACCTAGCTAATTAACGTTTACCTCTTTATCATAAGTTGATAAATCCATCTTTGCTTATGCTCTCCATCACATATATAAGTTGACAAACTCTTAGATGCCACAATATTATCAAAATTTAGAAGTAATTTAGAAGTATATTATTTAATTCTGTAGCTTGTAGCTCTAATAAACATATTTATTCTTCATCCCATACCATGAAATTTCTCCATCTCTTATTCTCTACTCTCTTTCTATCACATGTGAGCACTCTCTTTCTCTCTCTCTCGATCTTGATCTTAATCTTTTAATCTCTCCTATACAATATTTAAGTATTCTAATACCAAAGATATTTTTCATCTATTGTCATGATTATAGATAGACTTAGTGTTTATTAATTCAAAGGAAAAAAATAAACATGATATGCTATAAACCCTTACCTAAGCAATGTAGCTAGTTGAACAAAGACGTTTATATACAAGAGATAATGCCACCACTTGGTCGTCGATGTTTCTTCTTTCATTTATCTCTTAAATGATAAGAAAAAAACTTTATTGATATTTATATGGGTCCTTTTTTATTAGTTTTACAATCCTATGATCATAATATAATACTACACATTATGCAACTTCAAATGAAAGATCATAAGATAGCAATAATCATAATTTCATTTTGAAGATGTTAACTATGACAAACACTCAATGCAACTAACCTCAACAATATTATGCCTCAACCATTACATCTGTAGAGGTGACACATGATCAGAAGTTTTGCCAATCATGTCTTTCTTTTGATTGGCAAATAGTCTTAGGTTAGCTTCTATGGCCACCCTCAAGTCATTGACTTAACAATTCACTTAATTTCTTGACTTGATACATTTCATCTCTCCTCAAGACCTCTTAATTCCGACATTGAGTTTGTCTTTTCTCATTAATGCTTCATCTTAACTGCTAATCATGCTTTCCTCAAAATTTGGTAGATCCATGCCTTAGTTCATCTCTTGATACTCCCCTAACATTTGGCCATACAAGCCTACAAAACCTCATTTACTATATTATTGAACTCGTGAAGAAGCATCCTTCCTTATAAGCATTATCACTTAAGGACTTTTGTCATTTTCACTTACATCTCTATTGTCAAATACTTACAATGATTATGTTTGGGTGTTGTTAGAACACCAATAATAGTATTAGTACCACTATAACTAAAGAAATTTAAAAAGTGCACAAAAATCCCAATTCAAGGAAAAGAAAAAAATAAGAAAATCAAATCTTAACAAATTTCACAAAAATCAACTCATGGTAAAATCAACTAAATTTATTAATAAAAAAAAGGAAAGAGATACAAAGGATGATTAATAAATAAAAAAAAAGAGATATAAAAGGACTAAAATATAAAGTTGTGATGCTTGACATTTTATTAGTTCTAATTAATGTTGGAAGTAAATGGTTAGCATTTGAATTTTGTTTGTGCCTAATGTATTGACGATTTTATTGACCCCCATTGGTCTCCTTAATTGGTTAACTTAAAACTTACAGGCCCAAAGTCAAGTCAATCAAGTCAAGAAGTCACCAAATAAACAAGTTCATGAAAAACATTGCACTGTCCAAAATATCATCAAATGACACCAAATTGCAAGAATTTAAAAATGAAAACAAAATAATAAATAAATTTAGAATCTCAATAAAAAAGAAAAAAAACTGAAAAATCTAAGTTCAACTTTCAAACATTCTTGACATAAAAAATCACCAAAACAAACTTTAGAACCTAAATCACAATAACATTCTAAAATTTCACAAGGGTATGTGAGTTTTCATAAAACATTTGGAGAAATTCAAAACCTCCAATTTCCAAAATGGGAACACAGTCAAAGTTCAACCCCAAGCTTCCTGATTTAGTTCAAGGCCCTCAAATTTTCCTAGACAATTACAAGCTAAGCATGATTCAAATAAAAATATCATGAATAGATCAAAATAATAATTGCTTTGTTGATAATGTTTATTCATTCATTATTATGAGAAAATAAGTAATTAGGTCATGAACTATGATATACATCAAACAAGTGATATTGGATGAACAAACACACGTATGCTTTGAAAGATACAAAAACTAATTAAAATCAAATCAACTTTGGCTAAATTTTCATTTGAATTAATAACAAACAAATCAAGTATAACTCAAATTGTAATCGAATAAGATAGATATTATCTAATGCTTGGATTAGATTGAAATTGAATTGAATAGTTTCTTTTTGATCTTATGAAAAATATAATCAACTCAAAACTGGATTAACAATTGTTAATAGGCAAATCTTTGAGATCCAAAAATCCCTAAAAATTACAAATACCATTGCATGTAAAAAATAACTAAAATATTGCTATGGAACAAAACCCAACAAAGGACCAACAAATTTCGATAAAAATCGTTGAAAGCATCCAAAGCTACTTCTTTGGGCCATGGAGGGTTATTGAACTAGCTATGTGAACTTCAACATCAAAATTATCAAAATGTAACTAGGCAAATAAATTACTAAAATATTCTTAAATGATAAAATGCACCAAAAGAAATTCAAAAATTTTAGAATTACCCTAGCATCCATACAAGTTGTTGGCTACTCATTTTTTGCAATCATGAATCCCTCAAAATTATACAATTACATTAAAGTTTAAAAAGACCAAAATGCTCTCATAATATAATTATCATGAAAAAAAATTCTCAAATCTTTTAAAACCAGTGTAAGGTGAATATGAAATTGATGAATACAACTTAAGAGATTCATAATCCTTTAAAACCACTAAAAGACCATATCATATTTGGAGAAAGAAAACACTAAAATGCCAAATTGGTTTATCCAGATTCCTCAAATGACAGCATATCAAGTCATCCTTAATTCGGCCATATTCTAACACCAAATCCAAACATTAACTTAGGCAAAATTCTTCAATCGAAGCCATATCCTTAGAATAGGTCATATTCCCAATACTAATTCCAAATCATGGCTCAACCCAAACTCCCAAATCATCACCCTCTCTCGTACAAACATGGGCATATTCAAAACTAGTTCCAAACTCTTGCTTAGATCATAGTTCCAAACGACATTCTTATGGTAGGGATGGATCACATGACCACAGTAAACCCGAACTTACAGGAAATTCCCAAACTAGATTTTTATTTTCTTGATGTGGATCATATTGTCATCAGATCTAGAGCTCAAAATAGATTGTATACCCACACTAGATTTAAAGCTTTGTTTAGATCACATACTCAAACCAGCTTTTTACCTTTAACAAGGATCACATTCTAATACTAAACCCAACTCCATTCTTATACTAAATTTCCAAACTAGATCTTATCTTTACCATATTCTCTATAGGCAAATCCAATCCTAGATTAAATTTTTAAATCAAACCTTATTTTTATTTGGGTCATCTTCCTAGAACAAACCCAGATTCTAAATTAAACCATATTTTCAAAATTAGATTTTTAACTCCGAACATGTATCATATTCCCACATAAACTCTATAGCCCAGCTTGAACGTTATTTTCAAACCAAATCTAGTTCTGAACATGGGTTATATCCCTAAAACAAAAAAAATCCAAACACTTAAACTCCCGTTACATCAAATAAAAATCATTTCAAGGAAATAAATTTAATGCACTCAACAAGTTAAAAAAAAAATAATCCACATTAAAAAAAAATTGAAGTTAGATTTGAAAGCAATGGTCGTCAACATCATGAGTGTGCCACCAAGATGATTCATCATATAGATCCACAATGTCTAGCAAAAATAGAAAGCTATTGAGATTGATATATGCTAAAAGTTAAGTCTTATAATATATTAAATCTCCTAAAAAGTACCCTAAATCACGTCACAAATTAAGTCTATAAACAATTCTTGCCAAAAATTTTTAAAAGCAACTACACAGTGATGGTCATTAAATCATGAGTATGTTTACAAAATGACTCATTCTATAGATGTATAATATTCAACAAAAAAAAACAATTATAGACATTGATCTATTCCAAAAAACTTAACCTCAATAAATTAAATCTCCAAAAAAGTCACCTTAAACCATATTTCAAGACTCTGATATAATCAATTCACCTTAAATTAGTTCTTAGAAAACCATTTTGGATAAGATTATCCAAGCTCTTAATAAGGAAATATTCATTTGACATCCAATGCCATCTAACTTCCCAAGACAAATAAAAAACTTAAGTTCTATGGGGTCTGAGACATTCCACATGCACCTAAATTTATAACTTGAACCGCTTAGCCTGATATTGAAGGTACATAATTTATAAGGTTATGATGAACCTCCACTCAAAACATCTGTCAATGAATAAAACTAGAATTTTTTTTTTTTAAATTTGAGGAATTTTAATTTCTTATATGCCACAAATGTGAAAATTTTGAACCCACATATACATGCATGATACTTGAATATACAGAAGCAACGTTACCAAGAACAAGAAATTTTTACCAAACAACAGGTCTTCAATATTTGGTTTTTAACCAGACAAAGATTACAACCTCTTAATCAAAAACAAAATTTTAATCTAAGTCTATTGCCACAAAACAATCAACACAACAGGGAAAGTATTCAGAGTATACAGGTTTGTCTATTCACTGTAATATTCCATCATTCTCCAACAAGCTTTCAAACCATTCCCCTAATTCCAACGCCAATTTCAAAATTCGCAAGAAGCAGGGATGATCAGACCATAGGCAGTTTCAATTTCCAATGGTTGAAGGGATTCACACATTCCATTAACCCCTCCTTGATTGAGCTGAAGACCAAACAAGCCCAGCATGTGACAGGTCCCGGTAGAAGACAATGTTAGGTTGATCAACATTAGTTCCTCAGATTCAGTAGGGTTTGGGTGACAAGATTCATGCTTTCTCTATCTCTCTACGTGAATTACAACTGCAATTCTTTAGCATGTGAAAGTTTTATTGTACATGATAAATTATATGTTAAAGTTTTATTGTACATGATAAAAATTGACGAAGTTTTCTATTGATTCATAACGAGATGGCCGTAAATTTAACAAAAATGTCAAATAAGCTTCAACTTGAAGATTAGAAAACAATAACTAATTTAAAGTCAACCTTGTTAAGGATTCTATCAATACAAAAATTTTCAAAATACTGAATTTTTTTTTTTTACCAAGTGAGAACTCTCAAACATCAAAAGCAGCACCTTTGGCACCAAGCTATGCTAAAAATTAATTTGTGGCATTTTCAGCTTTTATATGAATTTTAACACATGCTCCCAGTATGTTCTCTGGACCAAGTCTTTGAATTGATTGAATCATTCTATGTTTCTGCATTTGTTCTATAACTAAATTATTAAAAAGGTGAACAAAAAATCATTCTTAATAAACCAACAAAATCAAGACAGAAAAATAAAAAGATAACCTTCATAAGGAGGAAAACAAAAGAGCTTTCTCGCAATAAGATGGCTTTACCCAGTTTCATGTCTTGAGCTACCATCTACTTGACAGGGTGATTTCCAGTCTTCTGAAGGTTGATCGGAATCAGGTAACAACGATGAGAATTTCAAAGCCTTCTGAAACCTGGGTTGATCAGAATCAGGTAACAAACCTCTGATGCTTTATATCAAATGTGAGAGACAGAATGCTCCATGAATCTTTTAGGCTATCGAACATCCATTCCCTCAATTCGGCCAAGGTGAAAGTGCACATGGAAAACTTATCTAATTAGCTTTAGGCTAATCGAACAATCAATCATAACTGATTATGCGAGAAATCTTTTTGAAAAACATTTAGAAGATGTTATAATGCGAAAATCACTACAACATTCTAAATCAATGTTTGGAATATATCTTGCTTGTTAAATTCAAAAGCATAATGCATGAAGTTCTTAAAAAAATAGCCTCCTTTGATAAATTTTCTAAATTTTGAATAAGGACTACTAAACTCTAATTTGATTTCAAAAATTTCTCTCAATCAACTGAAGGAAATCACTCACAAATCTCTCTAAAAGCACCCTGCAAGTTAAGTATTCTTTACTTGACCCATAGGAAATTGTGTAATTATTGGGTTTCATGTTTGTTCATGAGTATTCTTTCTTATTTCTTCTTGTTTTTACCCTCTAATCAGGATTAGTTTTGAAGGATCTTTTCACTAGACATACCATTTTGGTGGTCTTTGTATGCTGCATAACAACAATTGTGTACAACTCATTTGAGATCAATATGAGAGCTTTGTCCACCCACATGTATAAAAAACCACCTGGTAAGGAATCCCAACCTTTGTAGTTGGGAGTGGATGTACACAATTACTCAGGGGAAACGCTTAAATATGGTAGTGCTGACTCTTATTGTTTACTTAAATTTCTTAATGCACCACCAACCACATAATAACACTTCTAGAAATTTTCTTTAAAAGTAATAGTATCTCATCAAAAGAAAATAAAAGTTTTAATTTATTGCAATTCATCTGATCTTGTTTGTTGTGCAGTTTCAATTCACTACATTTTACAGATAAGCATCAGTTAGCCTCCGACAACCTTTGAACCATTGCTAAAACCTATAAGGAAGCCAAAGAAGATACAAGAACTTTCATTCTATTTTTTCTTTTTCCCTATAAACAATTCTAATACGTAGGGATAATATCTCTTAACAACCTTCACATTTTATAATTCTTCTATTGTCCATCTCTCTCTCTACTTCCATCCCTCTTTCCCATCCTCTCCCCCTCTCCTCTCCTCCACACACACTCTCTCCCTTTACCTCTACCTCAACCACTCCCTACCTCCCCCCCTCCATCTCCAACTCCCTATATTGCCTTCCCTCTCCATTCTTGTGTCCCTTGCAAATCCAAGAGACCCTTCTTCTTGTGTAAAGTCTCAAAGTATCTTTTGTATCACTAAGGAATAAGAAAGCTCTAAATCAAAGCTGAGCAATTGTGGTTTTCTCTATCGTATCTAGGGTTTCAACGTAAGAAATTTGTTATTCTCTCTTTTATTCTCTTAAGTTTCCTTCTTTGATAATCACATTCAATTTAAATTCCCTTTAATTGCTAATAAATCCTTGCTTTTAACCATAAATCCCACACAAAAAATATCTAAAAGATATCATCGTACAATTTACGGTATGTTTGTATTTAATTTTGCATAACATACAACCCTCACAATTAATTTTACAAAGGCTAGTTAAGAAAAGTAAAAACACAATTCTAATGTTGATTTACATAAGAGAAACATAATGACGAAAATTGTACATAAGAATGTTAAAGCTTAATGTAGGTGAAATAATGATGGTGAAATTACAACTGATATATTTCCACTAGAAACCATCAAGAACCTGGCTACCAAAAATATGGCCATAAAGGTTCACCAAAAGACTGGTCAAATGTCTATGAGCTACATTGACAAGAAACCTTAAGTTTACATATGATTCAATCTAGTTGATTTAACATCACAACAAGAACAGTTTATCACTACACTTCTTGTTCTTTAACTTAATCTTCTTTTTCTTGTCCTTTTGGCCAATTTGGAGCACTTAATAGTCCGTTATATGTGCCTCCTTGTTGGTCCTTTGTTTCACTAAAATTTGTTCATTCACGTTCATTCAAGCTTAAATTATTTCTAAATGTCCAAATAATTACTATTAGATAGATGAGTTATCATAAGTACCTCTTTTGTTGGTCCTTTGTTTCAACTAAATTTGTTCATTTGCATTCACATGAACTTGAATTGTTTCTAAATATCCATATAATTGATAATAGATAGACGAGTTATCACAAATACTTAGTTTGTCTAATGATTCTTAGGTAGAACTAGATAATCTTCAAGAGATGTAGCCCAAGCATACTTCAGTAGTTAGACAATGATTAGACATGGAAGTTTAACCCTTTCAAGCAAAGGAGATGCAGGGCTTGAGCATTCCAATCAAGTGGAATGCTAACCAATAATATATCCTATGCCATTATTAGACTCATATGGTGTCCATAGTTTTATTAGTTCTATTGTATGCATTCGAGTTATAATTTAATGTATTTATAACTCATTAAACTTTTGTTTGTGTCATTGAGAAACTAATGGCCTATAATTTTGAGTATTGCAAGCACAAAAAGATTGTTTAGTGAACAATGTGGAACAAAGAAAACCATACACTAAGTACATGTGTCATACCAAACAATTCCCATTTCTTGGTAAGCATCATACCTTAATTTCACAATGCACCTTATGATACATCTGATCTTTCCATTCTTTTATCATATCATACACATAGGAAGATTATAAAAATACTTTTATTTTGGGAAGCCTTTATGTACATTAAAGCCCAAAATGGTGCCATAAGCTCAATTTTAGCCGTTTTTAAGTTTTGGCTATGTGATAACCTATTGAACTCAGGGCAACTCCTTTTTGCTGGTATTATTCATTAATGATGCCAATACTCATTCTTTAAGCTTTGGAAGGACTTCATAAGCACAGGCAGCCAGGCAGTAATTTAATTAAGGTTTATCCTTCCACCATTCTAGCTCATCTACTTTATTTTACCACTATGATAATTTCTTGTTGCCTCCCTGGTTCTTGTTGTGGAGGCTTGTTCAACCTAATTAATGCGTATGATTTGGCTTATGATTTGTTTAAAAGACGTGTAGACTACTTGGGTGTTTAGTTTCATGACTTCGTGGAATAAATTTAGTTCATGCAATTTTGACTTTATTCAGGAACAGCAATCTGCTCTCAACTACAATGCACCATCTGTCGGATTCATAACCTTACATACCATATAACTTTAGGTTATACGTTGGGCTATACTAGAAAATATTTAAGTTACACATACAATTATTTTAACACCGGATTTGGCATTCATGCTGCTTCACAACTTAAATCTGATAAAAGGCTCAGCTAATGCTTCGCTTTCCTCAAACCCATTATGATTGATGTGAACTGGTCTAACGGTGCCTCTTTTCCAAATACAACACCAAAATGGAAAAAACATCATCTAAGATATGCCAGGGTTAATCAGCTGACTCCACAAACAAATGAAAGCTGATATTAATTATAAACTATATCATGGACATAATTTTCAAATAAGAAACATAAGAAAAGCATACTTCCCAAGCAGCAAACAATCAGCTTGAATGGACGAACATACCAAAACTTTCAGTTCAGGCCGGCAGAATAAAGTCAGAAGCATAGATCTTTTTGCAGAGGACAGCCTGAGTAAAGGGTTACATGCATGTAACTTTGAGGGGCTCCATCAAGAAGCTGTTCAAAGGAGCTTAAATGAGAATATTTATACAGTGAATTGAAGAGTCCATAACTTGGACAAAATAATTATGTAAAATGGCAATATATATACATGTGTGTGTGTATGCAACATTGAAGTTTGTCTTAGAAGGCCAAACAATTTCTTTGAGATGTTTGGCCTAATGTGGCTAGGTGATGATAACATAACAAATATGGGGCAAATCATATATTATTTCAACTTGGTGATATATTCAGTTTGACCAAATTTTGCCTTCGTGTTATTCATGCCAAACATAACACTGATCCCAAATATAAAAACCAATTAGCCATTCCCTAAATCATCAGATGAAAGCAAGAATAATAATATATACTTGCAAACCTGTCTGGAGAAATTTTGTTGAACTCCAGGTAGGTTTACAGGAGTCGTCCAATGAAATGGTAAAAGTCAAATCATGCTTGGTGGAGCGTATGTAAACCAGAGATTTATCTCAGCAATCATAACTTAGCCTAGAAAAGTGAAAACAACTTTTAATCAAGAATATTGCAACATTCCTCAAATTGGCTGAGATGGCATCAAGATCATAAAATCGAAACATGTAAATTACATAATAAATGCATGGTCTCAAAAGAAATAGAACATGAATGCACGGTCTCAAAACTAAAACATGTAAATTACATAATGATAATGCATGCAGTTATAAAGAATGCTTCAGCATGATTCCAATTCCAGCTAACAGTAAGCAAGCTGAGAAAACTTAAAAAGTAGCTTCATGTGGACTATTGAATTATCTAAAAGATACATGATGCTACTTTGCAAGTTTTCTCAGCTTGCTTAGTAGTAACTCAAATTGAAATCATGCTAACTCGTAAGTTTTCTCAATTGTCCACATGAAGCTACTACGCAAGTTTTCTCAGCTTGCTTACTGTTAGATGGAATTGAAATCATAACATGTTTGTCTTTGCAACCAAGTAAATTACATGATCTATCTCATCATCTAGCACATACAGAAAGATCAAACCAACGTAAGGATGTCATGAGAAGAAATCTTCACCAGTAGCTCTAAAGACGCTAATATAAGATTGACTGAAAGGGATTTCAAGTAATTGTTATAAAATATCAGAAGGTAACTGAAACCTGTTCATTAGCAATTTCTTCAGAACTTCAGGTAACAAAATTATTGTAATGCAAAACCAAAAAACAAACACCATAAAAAAATGTCAAATCATGTCAACTCCGACCACTTGCTCAGAAATTTACAGGGATGAACAATTTCACATGACAAAAACTAACAACCATTATTAGATTTAGGAAAGAACAAAACCTTCCATTATTAAATGGCTTTCATTTACGTATCACCATTGACCATTACCCAGTTAAAAGTACTTACGATCCTGAATTACAAAACGAAACACGATCCAACTCCTATTCAGGTTATTAAAAACCAGAAATTTTAAACTAAACTGCTATCATATCATTTTAGAGAGCCTACATAGGACATCCCTATATATTCTTAGTTAATTACTACACGTAGTAAGATCAAAGTTGCTACAGAACATCACAATATCACATTCGAGCACTGAAGATGGACTTGACCAAGGAATGGCTCCTTATTATTCTATTCCATAAGTACTTAGACACATTAAAAGTTCTCGTATGAAACAGCACAGACAATTACTTGTGTCACTATTAAAAATAAGAAATTAAATAGTCTATCAGAAAATATTTTTTTACTGATAGAATGAGATGATAAAAAGAAATCCAATGAATTCCTATTCTATGATGATGTAGCATCGGTCATGGCCATTTGTAAAATATTATTGGCTCATTAGCAGAGCAAAGATGTCAAATATGAAGCAAACAGCTTGGCTGGGTCATCAAGTAATCATAGTTACAGATTTCAAGTGAATAACACAGCTGCATGATCATCATACGATGGTAATTAGTTATTTATTAGAGTAAATATTGCAATATATTGAGCCACTTTCAAGTGCAATGTATAACCTGAATCACCTAGAAGTTTTAAAGACAATTACGTTTGATATGATAACAAAAGAACTTTTGTGCTGGCGTCTGTTTATCTAACACAGAACAATCATGATAATTGAGAAGGTACAAGGCAACGAGCTCTGTGTGGTTGTTCAAATCAAAGGATCAACATAGATCATACAATAGTGATGAAACACAATAAAATAAAGTACATCAAATTACACAGAATATAATGAAAATTGTTATAGTTCTCTTTCAGAAATAGAATCACCAAAGTTTCATATTTTTTGTTCATTGTTTCAATTTTTTTTTTTTTTCAGATTAAACCTTAAATGAAGAAAAACCAACCACATAGGGAGAAAGAATTGCCGCTAAAACCAACTAAATTATCTCAACCTTGTAGAACACAAGGATGCTTGATTTTACTAAGCCTGAAATCCACTGGATCCAGTAAAACAGAAGCATTATAGAAATCATCAATTAAAGAACAAAACAGTTTAGAACATACGAACCTGCCTAAGCCATTCACAGAGATCATTTCTTTTATATTTTTTTATTTGTTTTCCATAAGGATTGAAATACATGGATGCTTTTCACTAAAGGAACAATATCAGACGCCTACATAACAAGAAAATAATAGAGTTGTAGTGGAGAGTGCTTTAAAAAACCATTAAGCTTATACAACCTACCTCGCATGTGTCCCCTGCTACTTAAAATCTTTTGACTTTGTTGCTTCTAGCAATCTTTCAGAAACTACCTTGTCAAGTGTAAATCCCTTCTCCATCATATGGTCCCAAAACATATGAGCCAGTGCAACCTTATCTTGCATAAGAAGTCCATCAATTAGAAGCTTGTATGTAACATCATCAGGAATTACACCCATACCCCACATGTCATTATACAAATCCATGGCTTCAGTAACTCTGTGAGCCTTGACAAGTCCATTCACAAGAGTACCATAGGTAAAGGCATTAGGTGAGATCTCCTTACTAATCATATCATCAAAGTAGCCAAAAGCATTTTCAAGTCGACCAGCCTTACAGAGATGGTGAATCATAGTATTGTAAGCATTAGCATTGGGGACAACACCTACCTTGAACATCTGATCAAAAAGCTCCTCTGCAAACTCAACATTTCCTACCATGAAGAACCCATTAATCAAAGTGCCATATGTCACAGCATCTGGATGAATTCCCTTCAGACTCATTTCTTTGAACAATTTCCAAGCAGATGATGTCCTCCTGGCTCTACAAAGGCCATCAATTAGGATGTTGATTGATATAATATCATAAAGCCCTTTAACTTCCATATTATCAGCAAAAAACCTATAAGCCTCCCCAAGTTGTTTAGTCTTACAAAGACACTTCAAAACTTGATTGCAACTGTAGCTATCAGGTACAAACCCTGCCTTTTCCATATTGTACATCAATTTTTTTGCCTCATCCAGCATTCCTTTGTTACACCAATAATTTAAAAGTATGTTGTACGTATCCACATCAGTTTTGCACCCATTTTTTTTCATGAAAGACACGATTTTATTTGCTTTATCGATCTTTCCAACTTTGCAAAAACTGCTAATAATAGCATTATAAATCTGAACACTTAAGCCAAAATTATGCTTGACCATTTCCATCATCATTTCATAAGCAATATCAACTTTACCATGGTGGCACAAACCAAAAATCAGTGCACCACAACCAACAACATCAGGCCTAAACCCCCTTTTACACGTTTCATCCCAAAGCGCCACAGCATCTGTGAACCTTTTAACATTTAATAAACCATGGATAATTGTTGTGTAACTAATAATATCAGGATCACTTCCTTTCTTAACCATGGTATCTAATAAACGGAGTGCTTCATCCAATCTTTTCTGTTTACACAATGAATTCAAGTATGTGTTATATGCCCAAATGTAAGGAACACACCCAAACTTGTCCATGTCTAGCAGAAGTTTTTCAACAAATTGAAGGTTCCCTGTCTCGCATAAATATGAAATATATTTTGAATATGTAAACGAACTCAAAGTAAATCCATGCAGAATCATCTCATTGTAGTATTTTTCAGCCAAATCAATACAGCTATTTTTAACCAACACTCCTATAAATTTATTGTAATCTAGACTAAACACACGACAATCTGACAAAGTCATCTCATCAAATATTTGGAAAGCATTCCATAGCATTCCACTTTTGACATAACCTGATATAAGTACCCTATAGACAGAACGATGAAGTGCAAAACCATCATGACGTAATTTTTTCAGAATGACAGACAGAAGATCAAAGTTTCTATGTTCCAAAAGCAAACAAATTATTGACTTATTGGTAAAGTGGTCATGCTTGAAATCTGGCTGAGCTTCAGCCCAAAGATAAAAGTGGAAGCCCATCTCAGAATCCTGCAAAGACTTCAAAACTTGATTGACAACATAAGTATTTAACACAATATGAATACCTTGAAGTTCCATCTCTAGTGCCTTGGACCATCTATCACATTGTAGAGCACTTTTAAGCCTGGATGTGGACTCAGCAAATGAGGGGCTTGGCTTCCTAAACAACCTAGAGAGTGCTTTGCGCTTTTTGATACAATTACAGTTAAGTGATATTGAGGAGCAGAACAGGACAAACTGTGATCTGGAGGAAGATGGCAAGAGAGCCACTGGTAAGAATCTAGAACAAGCACTGGTTCGGTGCAGCGCTGATTCCATTAGCCAGCTACAAAGGCAAGATCATTCTAAACAACGTTTTGTCGAGCAAATCATGCCAGAAACATCATGAGATTTGAAGAAGAGTCAACTCCATCTGTCAACAAAAAGAGTATCATTGCACTCATTGGGACTAAATACAAGATCAATATCCACAATTTTGACAACCAATGCAGCAGCTCAAAATATGATGGTAACAGGATAAACAAAGTTCTAATATCATGAATATACAACTGAATGCCTGATTTGCATGCCAATCTTATTTCTTTCATAACTTCTGCAATATTCTGCTCCTTAATAAGTCTGCCTGTTTCGAAGGCGTTCTGTTTGCAAAACTTGTTTGATACCCACACCTAGCCTGCTGTATTTGGAATCGCTCAGGAATGGTATGGAGAGCGGCTGGGAGGTGATCGTAGTGCTTGGGAAAGAATAGACGGTGAGCTTGGGCGATGCCGGAGTTCGGCGGTGGTGGAAAGCCAGCTGAAAGGGCCTGCGAAGGAACCGGTTGTGCTGAGAGGCAGCAGTAGGACGGGACGCCGACGAGGGCACTCCAGGAGTGGCGAGTGGTGGCCGCGGAGAGGAAGCAGAGGAATAGAAGACTGAATGGGGGCGGCAGTGGCTTGAAGAGCCGGCGATCGATTAGAAAGCCGACGGTGGGATAGAGAGGATTTGGGAGATGATCGGTTAGCATAGGCACATAGTAGGAGTACGGTGAGATCAACCAATTTGTGAATCGAACTCAACTGAACGCTCTACCCTAGCGACGTCGATCGACATGGGAAAACGAAGAAACTAGTTTGGTGGATTTTGCCTTTTTTTTTTTTTTTCGTAGTTTAGTTTATTCTAGGGCTCTAGGTGTTTAGGTGATTGGGTTTTTAGAAATTTGATTTTTTCTGAGATAATATTAAAATTAATAATAATAAAATAATAATAATAATAATAATAATAATAATAATAATAAAATATTATATTTGAAGTTTTATACCCATTTTCTTGAACATCATCTAAGAGATAATATTGATATATATTTAACTTGATAAGTTAGATTTTTCTCAAATAACATGTCATATTAATAAAGCATGAGTCAATAAGCTCCAAGCTTTCCTACATGTGCAAAGTTTTGTAAAACTCATGAATAATCATTACAATAGGTATATGAAATTCATATATAATCACTCCTTTATGACATATGTGATTAAATAAATAATATTCAAAACATGAAAGAGAAAATTCAAATATCTATATTCTAAAAAAATAAATAAATATCTAAATGTGAAAATAAATAGAATAATAGCTCCAAATACTAAAAAATGTCACTATCCACTCCATTAATCAATGTGTGAGGTTATGTGCAAGTTGTGAAAATATCCAAGAGTATTGTCTTATGAAGCATTGAATCAATACAAATTAATTAAATGAATCTGAATATGACCAATGTTATTTAAAAAATAATCTATTAACATCTAGTATAGGTATCACTTCCATTATGTTGTCTCAAATTAGATATTAAATTCATCAAGTTGTGTGCAGTGATTAAGTCTTAAACAACAAATCTATTTTGACTACTAAAAAGCTATTGAATTATCTTATATTAAATAAAAATAAGTGAAAAAAAATATAAATGTTGAGTTGTAAAAAATATACATTATATGATAATTAAATAACAAATATTTATTATTATTATTATATGAATGTTATTTAATAATTGATATGATATTAACTTATTTAAAAAATAATATTTGTTATTTGTCTCAAAAATATGTCTTATTAACAACTATCTTAAGTATTAAAAACAATGATACATTTGAAAAATATTTTTCAATGTTAATCTAATGGTGCCCATAAAAAATAAATTCATTTGAATTTTTTATAATTTTTAAAATAACTTTTAAAATAATTAATTGTTATTATAGAATTTTATCTCTTTAAGTTAGAGTCAATTAGAGAAGGTATAATCCCATTTACCTAAAGCCTAAAAGACTTAGACTTTATGTGAATAATAGAGAGAGAGAGAGAGAGTTAAAGAGAGAAAGAAATAAATTAGAAAAGAGAGTCAAAGAAAGAATAAAAAAGAAAAAAAAGAAAAATTTTAACTTTCAATGAAAGATATAACAACAAAGAAAGAAAAAGATGAAAGTAGAAATAAAATAAAAAGTTAATGATTGAATCTAAAGAAAACTTTCATCATTTTATTTTAAAATAACAGTTTGATTGAATTTATATTTGACAATTTTTTTCATTGAGTTTTTGTGATTTTAAATATCTTAGGATTAGGGTCTTCATAGTTTTGCAAAGCTTGAGCTCTGTTGTTAAGGTTTCTAATTTCCTATAAAATCAATTGTATGATATGTTCAAATAAACATATGATATGATCAAGTTGATAATGAAAATAAGATATTTAAGAAATATTATGTTACTAGATATTGCACAACACAATCAAGTTAGTAGTCGTAAAACTTTAACTAATCATGAACAATCACTTTATAGTATATGTGATTAGGCTGAACTTAAATATATGATCTAAGATATGATATTATTAGTAAAAATATGTTTAGTAAGTTTTAAAAAATCTTGAAAAATGCAAAACTCTTAAGAAATTTTCAAAAAAGATATATTTAAAAAAAATAAAACTTTCATATTTTACAACATGTGATAAAGAGAAAACATGTAATAAAAAATGCATATTTTAAGTGATTCGAATAAAATGAAATTTAGCTACGCGTTTGAGTAAGTGAATTTAAAATGGATAATAATAATTTATGAATTGCTATATCAAGTACATATATGTTGTGAAGTTAATTATATTATCACAGATGATTTTAAATTTGATTATAGACTATAGTGTGATATTGTGCATATTATCATAAAAAACATGACATTATGTTGTTTTAGGATGTTACAATTTGATGATAAATATAAACAATATTTATATGTGATAAATGTGAAAAATATGAGAGTTTCTTAATCTACCCATGCCTTGACTTGCTCAATTGTATATATGACATGACATTATGCACAATAAGATTAAAATTAACTCAATTGTTAGCTCATAAGGGTTAAGGTTGTTCTTTATTAAGTTATTTTGTGTAGCCATTATATCTGATATGGTTGATCCATTATTAGTTAATTTTTCTTATATAATAATTATGATTGAGATAATTCTCCTAAAGGTTTTTAAGGGGCTAGTAATAGTTAAGGGAACTAGTGAATCTTATGACTAGTATGATATATAATAAATGAATTAGAATAAAATATATACTTGTAATATTTATAATGTCTTTCATATAATTATTGTTTTTGTTTCATTTTTTATTATTATAATAAAATAATATTTTTTTCATATTTTTTAATTTTTATTGGTTGTAGTGCTAGTATCAACTCACACTTGCTAATCATTATTTTTAGAAGATCACTTACATTATTAGACAATAGCAAATAAGTTAAGTAGAGAAAAGAAGTGTGAGATGACTTTATATGTTCTGAACTTATATTATCAACAAAGATGTGTTGTATTTTATTTTGTTTTTAATGGTTATATATTTGAGTATTATTTAGGCTCTTATGGTTTTATGTATTCATTTTTTCATATGAAAGAAAAAGTCTTAATTTTTTGTAAATTAATAGCAATAGTAATTTTCATATCATTTGAGTCATCCATAGCTTGACTTGATTATAACATTGATTCTTGTTTAATCGAGGTAATGCGTGACATAAAAAATATGAACTTTTTCAAGAAAATTCAATATATCATTCACACTCCAAATTAAGTTTCATCTTTTTTACATTATTATAAAGAAAGCTTTTCATAGAAATCATAGGAATCTTAATCATTAACCAAATTCTAAAGAGCATAAGGTGACATAGTAGTCACCAAATTGTCTTTGAAGCACCACATCCATAAACTCCAATTGATGGTTCAAGTACTCAAATTGAGATTTTATGTGGCGACATAGTTATTCGAATTGATTGTAAATTCCATATGCATTTTTCCTTCTAATGGATGCACATCTTGAACTTAAGGGTGTTAAACATAATAATACTAAAGCTTAGGTCTTCTTGTGGTTGATTCCATGACAACCATCACTCTATGATTACAATTAAGAATAGTTACTCTAGAGCTACATAATTTTATTCTTGTCTTGCACTAAGAATGGCATGGTAATACCCAAAGTGCATAAGAATCCATAAGATTGAGTTTCCTCTACTTAACATAACAAATAATAAGCTAATATAGAAGATTATGATTTTTTGTATAGATAAGGGATCTAAAGAAAGTAAGTCATGACAAAATAGAATGTATATCTTATCTCTATATTATAAGAGAAAATTTGATTTCACAATCCAATGATGAGAAAAACATTTTCATTAGATATTCAATATCATTATCATAATAAATCTAATCAAAACTAGATAACATGACGTATTTGTATGACTCATGATCACAATCATAAGTAGTCAAGTAATTCTTAAAATTATTAGTAGAAATGATAATAAGTTGATTATTAATGCATGATTGCATAGAAAAAAGGGTATGTGAGATTCTAAAATTGGCATATAATAGATTACTCCCACTTATTTTTCGTTATCATAAGCATATTATTATGCACTCAACATTTTTCTTTGCTTTATAATATTCCTTTCTCCACTTAATATAACACACTTCATTCACTCGAGAAATCAACCATAAAGATTACAAAATTTTAGAATAAGATAATATTTCATGCATCAATGGCTCATTGTTTTTCTTAACCTAATCATATTTCTTCTTTGTGAAAAAGATTGTGAAAATAACAAATTGTTCTACATCAATATGGGTTTGTAAAAATACAATCATAATTTCTCTCATTAGCATCAAATTTGTGCACTTCCTAGTCAGGATTGATTATTGGTTCCCCTCTTCCATAACATCACATGTTGGCTCCAAACTTTTTTACTTTATTAATCGATCATACATTCTTCTTTTTTGAACAAATAGTGCAGCTTTTGTTAATGAAATCTTACTTGATTTATCATGTTCAAAGAAAACTCAAAGCAATCCCTACCCACATCATCAATGAATCTAGCCATCTTTTCTTATGTTAGCGAATCCAAATTCAAAAAAATATACTTACTAACTATTGGATTCCCTAAAAACTATACCAATCTAACTTTTCTTGTTGAAAATTTCTCAAGTAAAGAAGACTCAACACTTAGACATGAATAAAGAAAAAAATTACTTAATTTTACATTCCTATATTATATTATTTGAAGTTAAAAGATTCTCATTCAAACATTTACTAATATATACGACAATGGTTATGGAATAAAAATTTTATAATAAAATCAATCTCATAAATAACTAATTTTTCTAATGAACAAATTTAAGTCAAAAAGCAATTTAGATTTTTTTAAATTCATTCGAATAGAAAGGAAATTTTTTATCTTAGTTGCAACCACGTCATTAATAGCATTTTTATAAATATCACATCTAACAGTCTCCGTTAATAATAGAGAACTTTCTAGATAATAACAAAAAGAGTCAAAGGTATCATATTAGACAAGGGTAGCACCCAAACCATCAACCGCCGTTTGTCCATCACAGAATCATGACCAACGCAAGCTTGGGCACCGCACGCGCGCCGATCAAGCGGCCGAGGGCGCCTTGACAAAGCGAGCCGTCCCAGCCTTCGAAAGCGCGGCCATATACGGCTTCTTGACGTCAACAGCGACCGGCGTGGAACCTTCAGCGCTCGCAACAGCCATCGTCGTCTTCGTGCGATTGAAGTCAAGGCTGTCGTCTTCGTAAATCTCCCACCACTTCTTGACCAACATCTTGATGTCACTCCTGTCCATGTTCTCCTCCTCCCCTGTAAACCTCCATGGCTTCGAGCCCGCAGCGCAATAGTGCACCACCTTCGCCTTCTCCAAATCAACCTTCTCCGGGTGCCTCCACAGCATCGCCATCACCAGATTATAATCCAGCGGGATCGGCTTATAGATATGCTTGAAGTACATGTTCAGGAAATCCTGCGTAATAGACTCTGAGTTAGGGCAATTAGATTAGGGAATTTTGTGTGATAGGAATAATTCAATCTCACCTGTTCAGCAAATGAGGTTGGAGGAGTGATTTGAAGAGTGGAAAGAAGCGATTCGCAGGTGGCGGCGTTGGGCTCGAACACGAAAAACCCCGCGTTGAAATACAGAGCAGGGGGTTCACCGAACTCGGTAGAAGGCCACGGTCGGCGATCAGGGCATTGTTGGCAGTATCCTATCTCATACTGCTTCGAGAAGCTCCACGTCTTCTCACAGAAGCAATCCATCACGGCGTAGAACTGGCCGCCTGGCAGATCAAAGAGATGATCGATGTTGTCGAAAACCTGGATGTCCGCATCGAGATAAACCATCTTCTGGTACTCCACAAACTGGAGTAGAGAGCAGGACGCAAATCTAAGACGTGTCGTAATTTGGATTGAAATCAAAACAGGGCATAGGGTTTATAGGAGCGTTGCTTACATCCCAGATTCGGAGCTTGGAGTAGTTGATGACGTAGTACGCCATGGCGAACTTAATCTGATTCGCAGGGGGGTAAACGGGCTCGATTTCGCGAACAAGGCAACCCTGCGACTCGATTTCGAGGCGGTGACTTTCCGGCACGTCAGGCAGCACCGCCACCACCAGAGGGAAAGCCGATCCAACCTTCCGCAGGCCTTTCGCGAGTCCGACCACGCCCTTGACATAGTCCCCGTCACCTGCGAGGAAAGTCACGTAAGCCCCTCGCGAGACCGCCATCGGCTTCGAAACGGCGACGGACTCTCCAATATGGCTGACGACCCCCGACGCCATCCTTCTCCGCTTCTTGAACGGTTAGAGAAAAAGATGAACACTAGAAAGAGGAAGAGGAGCAGACCTGTGGAAGTGTGCTTAGAGCAATCAATGTCCGGAGAGCAGCGATTGATGGATTTGGTGCGGGCGAGGGGTGGTTTAAATTGGCGCGCAGGCATGTTCATGCCTTTAACAGCGGAATCCCATCCACCATACACGTGCCCCTCCCTAAAAGATCTGCCATCACCGACGGCGAAAGAATATTCCGGACCATCTTCCTGATTGAGGAGGCATGGAGGAATATGGGAAGGCTGATGCCGACATCGTCGACCATGATTGACGTCCGTGATAACGTTTTAAGATGGTCTCGATTTAAAGGCTGTTCATATGGTTGGCACATCGAGTGTCGTTCGGGGTAAGCGGGGTTTGATCCGTGCGATCGAAATTGCATGGTTGAGATGCAGTGACCGGATTGCATGCTCCAGCCGGCACGTGGCGGTTCCTGACCGTCAAATTGGTCATGGTCATGCTGGTGGACATAACCCTTATTAATGTACAGTGGTTTGTTAATATTTTTCTTGGCAAATGAGGAATAGGGCTTCTTCAAATATAGATTTATTACCTAATTCTTCTTCTTCTTTTTTCTCTAAAATATATTGTATTTGATCTAACAAGATACTCGAGCTATTTCAAATCTTGGCTATTATGATTTATGAATTAGCTTGTCAACTAGCTCATTTGGCATAAAAATAAAAATAAAATCATTTTTCCTAATTGGATAAATGAGATTTATCCATTTTCTCACTTTATCTACACTTTTTATGTAATTTTCATCATCTCTAAGGAGTTAAATTTCTATTAATTTTAATTTTAGTCATAAAATCTTGGTATGAACCTTCTTACATGGTATTAATAGATATGTTGTGTGAGAAAGACTTTAATTTTTATAAAATATTAAGTTAAATTGATTATTGATATCTCACAAAATTTTAATTTCTTCTTTCTTCAATTGAAGTTAATCTAATTTAACATGATGAAGTTCCTTATAATAGAGAAAGTTATCACAATATCTTTATGTTATCTATGTGATAAGATCGACATAGGCTCCAAAGTTTAAACATGACAATGAGAGTTTTCCTCTGGGACCTAAAGACTGTAAAGAATTCCCATTGGCTAATAATATTGGTTTTACATCTCTATGAGTAAAGAAGAGAAAATGCTCAAGGAGTTTTAGAGTCAATAAAAAGAGATGGTGTAAAGTAAAGAATCGTGGTAATGAAGATTATACATTAGGTAATTATTTTTCACTATATTATGGGTATCTTATATGTGACAAATTACTTCAACTAATTGTGAAGTATATTCTAAATCGAGAGTTTTGTTATTGGACATGGATTACAAATCCAATATTTGAGAGTATATATTTTTGGCATGCGTTAAAATACATGCAAAGTGACAATAATTGAATCAAAGATTTTAGTATATCATTGTAAGTATCTAAAATTATATAATTAATATGTATGTTTTGCAATTTTTATGAATCATTTAGATTTCTCATGAATTTTTTAAAGAAGAAACAAAAAAGAAAAAATATTATATATTGTATTTTAATATAAAAGTCTAAACCTAATATTCTTCCTTCTTTGTACCCATCAACTACAAAAGGAGGACCAAAAGTGAGATGGAGAGATTGGGAAGAGAAGAGAATAAGAGAAAGAGTACCTTATAAATAAAAGATTTCATACAAAATATCATATGCTTTTAATTGGATTTACATTCACATAAAAAGATTTTGAAACCACAAAGGAATAAAATCTTATATAAAAGGCTATATTTTTTCTTAACTAATAAAGTTTATGTAAAGTAAGCTTTTCTACTTAAGATTTTTCTTCCTCAGTACGATGTAGAGTTGTGCTTTATGTTGCATATAGTTTAGGTTCGGATTGGGCATGTGTTGGGAAAAAATTTTCAAATCATTATTTTTCAACATTGTCTCTCATATTGTAAGATCAGATTAATCATATTGTACACTCAACTTAATTTGATAGAATAATGAAACTAATAGAATGTATGATGAAAAAAAAAAGACCTTGTATGGACCAAATTTTTTAGTAAATAAGAAATTTTTTAGTTAAAAATCTAAAGATCATCAATCTAATATAACCATCAAATGATATGATTAGCTTTAAGGGCTAGAAAGTTTGACATCTTTGACCTATTGTCTGATTAGCTTTTTGCTATGATCATATAATACAATTTAGGATATTAGACTGAACGATGTGAAGCTTTTATGTAATGAATACCAAAAAAATTATTGATATTTTCAAGATTTTTTTGTGGTAATTTTCTTTAAGTATTTTTGATATAGAAATTTAATAATTTTGTGGAATAAAATAAAATAAAAAATGTAAAATAAGATGCATAAATTTTTAAAACTTGAGGATAAAAAAATTAACAGTTATTAATAGACTGCAATATGGATTATGTTGAAAAATAAAAAATAAAAGATAAAAAATAAAATTTTTGAAGAAACATCTTAAAACTATCAAGAAAACAAAGTAATTATAATATATTGAATTATCTAAATTTTTTTAAGTATTAGTTTATATTGAAATATAATATAGGCATCTTATATGGTATATAATCATTTGTATATGTTTTGATGTATGAGATTTGTAATTTATTATTAATAAATATGCATGTGTAAGTACGAGAAAAAATGGAAAGGTTATTAAACCTATTGATCTCGAAGATCATGTACAAGAAAGAAATAATAATATAATTTTTTATGACTCTATTTTTTATAAAATCACTCTTATTATTATTGGTACTCAAATCTAAGGTTCACCATGATTGAGGCCTCTTGATAATATAAGTGATAACTCTATGTTATATATGAGAAAATCACGATAACCACTTTTATTATAATTAATACTCACATATGGGGCCTCAACATAGCAATGACTTCATCATTATGAGTACAAAATGTTAGACAACATGGGTAATTGCTTCATAAAAAACTATGATATGGGATTCTGATAAGTAAAGATGGTGATTATATGAAAAAATCTAAGCCTTAAAGAAAGAGACAAGAAAGCAATAAGAAACTAACAAAGAAAAATAACTAAATGAAAAAATTTATAGTATAATCTGACTATTAGAAGTTGTTAATAATATATAATGACTCATGCGAGCATTTATATAGTTATTTAATACTTTCATATATTTTACAGATTTATATGTATTAATTTATTTATTATTCTTTCTATATTTGTTGCTTAACACTCAAAGATCAAAGGGGATTAAGAGTGATCACAGAGTGACAACCTAAGAAAGCAATCATTAGGCATTAGGTGACTCTTAATAGATTTTTAGATTGATGGATACAAAAATAAATTTTCTTATATTGTCTATTGAGAGATTAATCATGATGTTTAATTGAGATATTATAATCTTAAAGTGTTGATGTATCTTTTAAGGAAAAAATCTCATAGCAATTAGTATAGGATGGTCCAAAGAGATAATATCTTAACAAAGTGAGATTAAAAAGTCATATTTGATGTTAAAATAATACTCTCTACTAGTCCACTAAGATTTAAGAATAAATTAAGTGTTAATTGGTAAGCCTATAATATTTGAAATTAAAGAAGATAAAGAGTAATCATTAAGTGATATCTTAAGAGAGGAATCTATAAATAATAAATACTCATACTAGCCTTCTTGGTAAAGAAGTATATGAATTAATTGTCCCACATTAGTTATTGAGAGATTAATTTTTATATTTGTATCAAATGTCATGAAAAAATATCAAAGTATCTTTTTAAGTATAAAATTTACTTAGATGGATATGAGATGACCTAAAAAGGTAATATAATAATATTATAATATTAGAATATTATAGTTGGCTATATATTTATACTTTTATATTATATCAACTTATAAGTCTATTATGATTATCATTTACTTATATTACATGTCAAGATGCACACATTAAAAAACTAAGGTTTTTTAGAGGAAATCCTAAGACCATGAATGTGAGAGATCGTGTAATATGTTGCTAGCTCTATGAGAGGTATTTTTGTATGCAAGAACTTGTTGTACTTTTTCATACTGATGTTATATCAATATTGTTATTTTGGCTTTTATATTGTATAACAACTTTGAAACTATTTGCATTGCTTTACTTGTTATATCTAAGATATTATGGATTAAAATATTTATCGTTACCCTTGCTCAATGTTTCTTTGTATCCTTTGGTTTTGTAGCATATTTTATTTCAACTAGATAGGTAAGTATTTTTGTGTATTTTATTGAGTTGTATTAGAATTATGTCAAGTGGGGTATGACATTGTAGAATTTTAGTATCATTTGTCAACATTTATATTTGACTAATGACTAATATAAATGTTTATTGATTAATAATATCATTTACTAAATGTTAAGGAAGTAATTGTTAGCAATTTGCTTATTATATGCTTGTATTTTAGAAGGAAGAGAGATTTAAGTTTTTAGTTTGATTTTGAAAAAAGTATCAAAATTTTGACTCAAAAAATGATCAACTCTTTGTAGCAATTAAGCTGACTTAGTATTTTGATAAAAAAAAATATTAATATTAAGTTATGTGATAATTGATTAAATAAATACTAGTAAGTTTATCATCACATTCTTGCTAAATAGGAAACAACTACATTTGTGTGACAACTGAAGTCTGTTATCTTATTGTTAAGTTACAAGTGAACTATCAATCTCTTTAATATATATTATTGACTTTATTATTTTTTAGTTACAAAATGATCAACTCACTTCAATCTCACTTGTATTTAAGGAGTACTTGTCATTCTATAGATGCTAAAAAATTATTTTAATATTCTATTTTGATAATAGGTAAGTTCTTAAAATAGTTTGAAGAATAATTACTTTTTTATTTACTCATATTCATTAGAATGCATAAGTTCATGAGCTTTGTAATAAAAAATTATTTTGTGTGAATTGTAATGTTTGAAAACTTGAGAAATTAGCTCTATGATCTTTAATTGATAATAGCCATTAATCAAGATCTTTGATCAATTGCATTTTTGTATTTCTTAATATATATTTTCTATAATATTTTTATATTATAATTTTTTTTACTTTGATTCTAATATTTTGTTCAAAAATAGATATGTCACTTATGATGATATCTTCTCTTCTTTCTTGTCAACATGAAATTCAATATAAAATTTGATTGAATATTGTTTAAATAATATTAATATTGAAATCATAATATTATATATATATCATTATTATCTTATGGATAAGAGATATTTGGCATAAAATAGATAACTAATAATCAATGTGATGAGAAAAATAGATAAAATAATGTAATATTTAAATAATACAAACTACATTATTTTTTCTTCTATTAATAAATATTTTTAATGATACCCCATTATTAGTTAACGAAGTCACAGTCCAATTCCGAAGGCCTATGAGTGGGCAGTTGGATAAGTTGGCCGTTAGCCGACCAGTACCATTTTTAGCGGATCGTAAGTTTCTGGATCCGAACACCGGACAAGAGAGATCCACCGTTGGAGTCGCACCGGCCATAACGACGATGGAAATAAAACAGATCCGTTGAATAAAGGGCATTTAATTCCCCTTTATGGAAATATCTAAAAGTATGGGAATCCGTTTTTGTATTAATTCCTAATTAACCTTAGGGTAATCAAAGATTCACCGATAAGTAATATAGGATATCCGATTCCCAATATAGCAAAATATTAATGTTTTTTATTATACAAATTACCTAACATAACACTTTACACGTCAGATTTACATTTTATAGCAATAAAATTAAAAACATCGAATCTTATTGTTTGCATTTTTTGTAGTATTTATTGTTTATTTAATTCTTTACTATTAACTATCACCAAAATGTTTTTTTAAATATAAATATAAATATATATATATATATATATATATATATATATATAAATAAAATGTTTTGTTTTTCAAAACTATAATATGTTTGAAGAAGGAAAACAAAATAAAAAATGATCTTAATCAATAAAGAACTCTCATCCATATCTCATGAAAATTCGCATATATTTCAGATTTAGTTCTTTTTTGTCTATTTTCTCTTTTTTCTTCTTATAATGTTTTGTATTCTTTATTGTTTTCTTGGATTTCTATTAGAATAATATAACATTTTTTTATAATATTAAATAAAGTTTGTTGATAGACTTTATAATCATTTTTTTATGAAAAACTTGTCATTATCTATTAGTTTATTTTTGATGAATTTTTAAAATTTGTAGTAAATTAAACATGTCTAAAATTATTGAATTAGAATTATGAACATGAAAAATACATATTTTGATTTAAATTAGATCCATTCAATAAAAGAGTTTAAATCAACCAAATAATGTTATTTCAAATGGGATTTGAATTAAGACATGATAATGTTATTTGAATGGTGTTAACAATCTCAAATTTAATTTATATAATTAGGTTATCTATATAAATATTGTATATGGAATCCTTTATTTGATTTATCGGATCTGTGCAATCAATTATTTTAGTTGATATCTAAATAACTTCGAACAATGATTTCAAGATGGTTCGAAGGGTATTCATAGGGTTGTAATGAAATTGAGAATATTTCTTGTATGTGGTAAAACGATCTTGTCATTTTTCTTAGGTTCTATCTCTTATATAAAAATGACTAAGTCTAGTTCTATAATAATTAAAATTTGAACTATAATCATATTTTAACTTTTAGAATGATTATAACATTATATCTTGAGTTTTATAATAATTGTTTTTTATATTATCAATTTGCTTTTTTCTCTTAAACATATAGAAAAACTAAAGTAATTTGACATCTTTAATGATTGTGTTAATAGTTTAAGATTATTGACTAATAGTTTTAAATTTTTTTATGCATATTTATTATATATATATATATTAATATCACTTATAAGATTTGTAAGAATATAAATAATGGATATAATTGCATATGTACATACACTTAAAAAAATATAATCACATATCTATTAAATCTTCACACAATTCATACAAAAGATTATACAAAGAATTATCTTGGAACTCATGCTAGAGCCTTCCTTGAAATATTCAATGCTTTTGGACTATCTGATATATTTCAAAGTCCTCTTTCAAGAATTAAACCATTCCAAGCCAAGTTGAGCTTTAAAACATACAAGTCCAGAGTGTTAGGTTCTTATAAGAGATTACTTAAAGTATATTCTTTATTAATGAAATTAAATATTAATACTGTATTGAATTTGCTAACAAAATGAATTTTAACTATCAAAATTATTAAAAATGGTAAAAAAATGTTTTCATAAATCTTTAAAGAATATTATTATGTAATTAGACAAAAACATTAAGAAACTTAGACTACTAATTTTTCTACATGATTGTATTTTTTTTTAACAATTGATTATTATATGAAAATCTAGAATAATTGGACACCACACCTTATTGCACTTTTTTTTGACTAATCTATCAGTTGCCTTGTTGCTCTACCTACTTCACTAGTTGTGAAGAAGCTTCCTAGTCACCCTTTATTGTTTATTTATTTCAATAATTGCAAAGAACAAGTAAAAGATGTTTGGAACTAGATTCAAGATTTTAGAGTTCAAGTTCATGATTGGTGAAATCATTTTCTAGTAGTATCCTTCGTCATGGCAAGTAGCCTTTCATCTCTTATGATATATTTCAGTTTCTTTGTTAGAAACTTTAACTTTTAACAAGTTATTATTCTTTATTGAATGTGCTTTTTGACCATCCATAATGTCTAATCTTCTCTGATTTTGAATATTTTGTGAACAAAGAAAGGTTGTCTTAATAATAACCCCTAGATGTTTTTCCTTTTTTTTGTAGTACTTTCACTTCACAAAATGATTAGACAATAACTCTCTTATGTGTGAATCTCTCTAATCAACTTTTAGTTTTTCAAATACTTTCTTAGTCCGAGTCATCGGTAACTACAAATCCAGACATGGAAAGGAGTCTGTGAACCCTTTCTGTAGAGTTCTTCAATTGTCATCTTCTATAAGAATCATATTTTATTCTTTTTGTGTGATGTTTTTTAGTTGTTTTATTCTTTTAATAATAATAACTTACACATAATAAGATAAGAATATAATGAAATTAGTAAGATGAAAATATATGAACAAAATACAAAAACAAATGATAAATTACAACTTAAACATAATAATAGAAATAATATTGATGCATAAATATAAAATCATTCTTAAAAAAATTATATATATATATATATATAATTTAAGACTTTTAATTTTTTAAAAGTTATCTAGAAATTATCTCTAAATATATTTATGTATGCATATATAATAATAATAATAATAATAATAATAAATTTCAAAGATAACTTTAAAACAAACGAAAGCCTTGCCTTCAATCGTGGATAAACACGTGTTAATGTCGGACTGGGCTAATTTTCATTGAAAAAAGGGAAAAAAAGAGAGAGCTGATGATGGAGAAGGAGACCAGCGAATCGAAGATCACTTCTTCTCACTTCGCCGCGGCAGTGGAGATTTGCAATCTCCGTTTCACTTATCCAGGAATCGATGGCCACCCGCCGTCGGGATCCAAACCTCTAATCGAAGACTTCTCCCTCACACTCCATGCCGGCGACCGATGCCTCCTTGTAGGATCTAATGGAGCAGGTATGCATTTTGAATCAACGTATTTGTGGTCTCCGATTGCGATGTGTGTTGGCATAAAATTTGATCGTTTTGATGGTTTTGGATTAGGGAAGACGACACTACTTAAGATATTGGGAGGAAAGCACATGGTGGAGCCGGAAATGGTACGAGTCATGGGAAGATCAGTCTTCCACGACACAGCGCTTACGTCTTCCGGGGAACTTTCTTACCTTGGTGGAGACGTACGTTTTTTTGTTTATGAATATTAAGGATTCACAAGCTGTTCTCTGCTTCAACTTTTTGTTGCCAATTATGTATCTCAAGCAACTCTTGAACAGTTATATCCATTATATTGAAATTTTGTAAGGGGTCAGCTCAGTATTTAGGATTTAAAGAGTTTCTCTGACATTTTAATTTGTTTTTCTTCTTAATTTGAACAAATGGATTCTTTGCATAAATGAGCTGAAAAGAAGCCAATTCTTGCTTATTTGAGAGTTTCGAAACCTATTGATGTATGCCAAAAGTTACATGTAGTCCTTCAAATTCTTTGTTTCAATTTATTAAAGGTATTAAGACCAAAAATGTTTGATCGAATTCAAAACTATGGGTATGCATTCTTAAGTCATTGTGAAGATTTCAACAATACAAAAACCGTGAAGAAGTAAAGAACAAGAATAGCAAAAACACAAAATGAGGGAACATAGAGATTTATGTGGAAAACTTAAGTTCGTGAAACCTAGGATTTGGCATTGGCATTAAGCTCCATCTACTATGAATGAAGGTAAGTGCAGCGCTTCTCTTTCTTTTACATCCAACATTGTGAGAAAAGAAGGAATAAGAAAGTGTCATATAGAGAAAAAGGATGCGGAGCTTCCTGAATGCATAATGCTTAATGGAATCAATAGGGATTAAGAGATGTCAAGCCCCTTCTATTGTAGCTTTACTACCATTTTATAGATGTAGGTGTTGCATTGATTAGTATTCCTCCAACTAAATTAATTTCAATGAGATATCAAACTTCATCCATATTAGGCTATAGCATAGGACAAGGTTGTTGCAATTGTTTTACTGGGCCAAAATATAAGATAAGGAGGCCGACTTCTTTTTTAGTGATCATTGATGATATAAGCACATGCAAGTTGATGATGTCACAATAGAAAAGTTGGTAAGCATAATATATATCATCGGATGAATAAAATCACATGGATGATCCTAATTAATTATGTCAATTCTAGGTTTACCAAAAAGGATGAGTTATTTGCATCTCATGGTTGAGCACATTCGGCAATCAAACTATGCTATTGAAGTGTGGGGAACTTTTGTCTAAATTGAAAAAGTTTTGAGATATCTAGCTTCTTGTTGCATAAAAAAGTTTTAGGATATTCTTGCAATCATGTACAAAAAAAAAGAGATGTGGTTGGTACTTTGGGCCAATTTGGTTGCATGAATTTTTATTTTGTTTATCTGAAAAGGTTAAAATTAACACAATTTCAGCTGTATTTGTTATGGATTATGAGTTTAAAAAATTATTTTGAAAAAAGTTTTGAAAGAAACTCTTTAGAAAAATGAGCTTCATGTGAGTGAAAATGAAATTTTTGTGAAATAATTTGTTATGTTTTTTTTTTTAATTTTGAAAAAGATAACTTCTATAAATGTTTAGAAACGAGGATTGCAAACTAGCCTTGATCACTTGGATGATTGGATTTGTATATCTTCTAGGATTTCAAAGTTCACAAGAGTACTGAAAATCTTGAACTTTGTTTTCCTTGAAAAAAAAAATGAAAGAATAAAATCTTGCTTTCTCTAAACTATCACTGCTGTACTTGCAACACATCACTATTAGCCCTGGACTACCAAATTCAACTGTATCCACCATGTCCGGCCAACCCATGATTTGCTTCTAGAAGTTTAGTTTTGCAAAACTAAATTTCAAATATAATAAATCAAATAAAATATTTCAATGTGCTATAATAAGTGTATACAAGTAAACAACATAATATGGAATCTATCTTACTAAATGGACCATAAAACCATTGCTGCTTCTTTTCAGTGGAGAAGGGATGTTGCTTTCGCTGGTTTTGAAGTTACAATACAAATGGATATCTCAGCTGAGAAAATGATATATGGAGTTCATGGCGTTGATCCACAAAGGAGGAATGAGCTAATCGAGGTTTGTAACTTCTGTTGTTCCCATTGTCTATCCACATGCTGGTTCATCCATCCCTTTAAAATATAACTACTTAAATATGTTATTTTATTTAACGCAAATGGAGTTTAGGTCTTAGATATTGATATGTCTTGGAGAATGCACAAAGCATCAGATGGTCAAAGACGACGTATACAAATTTGTATGGGACTTCTTAAATCTTTCAAGGTTGATAGCAATGAAGATATGTCAAATTACCAATCAAATTTTTTACAACGTCCTTTTAAAATGAAAATTGCTAATTCATGTTTACCTTTACTTTTGTAGGTTCTTCTTCTTGATGAGATTACCGTTGACTTGGATGTGCTTGTGAGGGCCAACCTTTTGAAATATCTTAAAAAGGAATGTGAAACAAGAGGTGCAACAATTATTTATGCTACTCATATCTTCGACGGTCTTGAGGATTGGCCATCACATGTTGTAAGTTCATATAGATTTTCTTTAATTTTTTCAATTGACTGCACTTTAAGTTGCAAACAATTTCTATAAATGACAGGCATATGTTGCTCATGGGAAGTTGGAGTTTGCTTTGCCTTTACAAAAAGTAAAAGAAACAAGTAGTCTTTCTTTGATGGTAGGTGTTCTTTTCACAACTGAATCACTTTTGTTTAGTGGTAAGAATATGTAGCCTACAACATGTTTCATGACTATTTATAATAGATCCCGGATGGATAAGATTAATATGTTTGTTGTCCTGGAGGTCTTAATGGTTGTGTAATATAGGTACACTAAATGTTGCTTTATAAAACGTTGTATTGTTTAAGTTGTTTCACAAATCAATTATTAAGCTGGGAAAATCGTTGAACAAGTGTGTTGCCCATAACGAAAATATAAAAAGGGTGCACCAAGTAATACCAAGTTTTCTAAGCTACACCTCACATTGGAAATATTTATATATTTATATTTATGTTTTGAAAACAATGCTATGCCTAACTTGCAGATATTATGAGTTGGATAGTTTGAGTCATAAAACAAAAATTTAATTGTCAAATACCTTGACTTGATTTTTATGAAGGCAAACAACATAAAATAACCTGTTTTAGGAAATTTCAAATTGGGTTCCTTCTTGTCTCTTACGCAGACTTCAAATTTATTTTGTTGATGTTTATTGGGATAGAAATTGAATTAATCACGTTTTTCCAGTTGCATTCATCTTCGTCCTATGATATATTTCTTCATTGAACAAACCGTAGAGACAAATAATGGCAACTGATAATGAACGACACCATTGCTCAAATATCTGAAAGAATTGCCAAGTAACTCGTGGAGTTTGTTATGATTTTGCATTGCAGCGAACAGTAGAGACCTGGTTGAGAAAAGAGAGGGATGATGACAGAAAAAGGAGAAAGGAGAGGAAGGCTAATGGGCTTCCTGAGTACGAGAAGGCTGTTGATGGCACTCGTGTAACAGGTGTTCCTGCTCGATTGCTCAACAATGGCTGGGCAGCTGGGAGATTGCAATCGACCGTTGCTGGGGAGGAGAACTTCTACTTCAGTTCAAATAGAGTCCTAAGACAGTAAGTAGATCATTTCCACAAATTCATAGTTTATGTACCTCCAGGTACGCTTCCATTGCCATTAATAACTTGGTATTTCTTTTGTAATAGTGGATAAATGTGCTATAAGAGTATATAGACAAAAAGAAATTGTTGTACTGAATTTATTCTAATATTATGTACGCAGATGGATTATATCAATTTTTCAGTTTAAAGAGAAGTTTTAGAAACTTTTTTCATCATTATCCCTCTCATCTCTATCTTATTTTGTTATAGCAAATTTTTCTATTTTCTTCCATTTTTGAGCTCCATTGAGTGAAATTCTACGGACATGAATTGGTTTTTTTTTTCTGCCTCAAGCTCATGAAGAGCTTTAACTATGCCAGCAGATACCTGGGTCCTAAGAAAAACATCATAAAATCATCCTTTCTTTAAAACCCTGGTCATTTCACCTGAATCAATGAAACCCTTAGCAGATAAATGTTTGACTTAGTCCCTTTAATGTTTTATGTTTTATTCTTCCCTTCATTTGATGTCCAACAGGGTGGTGTAAAGAGTCAAATTAAAATAGGAGAAATTTGCTCGAGGCTTGTTACACCTTGTTTTTATGGCCATTTCGTCTATAAATCCTTCATCTATTAAGCTGACATTTGTTTAGGTATTACATGACTAATAGACAAAACGTTCTGGGCCTTTTCAAAATTCTATTATTTTAATCCGCTTGGAAGCCATCGACAGTGTTGACCTATCCCTATAGCCACACCGTATTAGAGGTTAGATACTACGTCAATCAATACTAACGACACTAGCTCTTTCATTAGCCATTATTATCCACTTTAGTTTTCTCCTCCCTCATGTCATCTTGCTACCATATATCTCATTGTTTGGAGTGTACCTTTGCTAAAGGCTACTTCTTTTATTTGAGATCCTTTCATATTTGTTGGAGCTTAATTCGTGGAAGCATTTGCTTCTTATTTGGTGGAAAGAAAAGGTCATTTGCTGCCGTGGTTGGAAAAATAGTGAACAGCAAATGTTGCTTTACGAGTCTTGACTTGTGGAGACATTATACCAGTTGTACAGAGCTTTTCTTTGCTTGACTTGCTTCTATAGCTCCTTTTGTATATCATGCAATAGATAGTCATTATGAGGCTGCATATGCAACAGTGTAAAGTACTTTCAGCAATTGTTAGACATTTTGGGTTTGCTATAAGCATGTTTAAATGTTTAAATGTTCATCAATATTGTCAATGCGTTTATTTATTTTTTGTTTAAGTCTAAAATGTTTATCATCTACTTGTTTGTTGAAACCCATAGGCCATGGAGATACTTATTACCCTCATGATTGAAGTTATTATTGTGGTATTCTAAAATTATTTACAACCACATAAGATTAGTATATGATCAGTATCATAGATTTGTTTTACACCATCACTTGAATTTTGTTACTTTCATGAACCTTACCTCATTACCCATGTTGTCAACTAAGCACAATTGATTCACTATGTATATGTATTGTAGAGATTATAATCCATGTGTTATTATTAGCAATAATATATTCATGGTTAATCTAGTTTCACATTGGATGATCTACTATTTTTATCTTATCCCTACCCTTATTTTATTGACTATCATGATATCATGATGGGATGGTTATAGAGATTATACAAAAGTGTTTCATGCATTGTAACATTATGAGCTTTATTGTATTATGATGACACTATTTTTCATTGATATAATTTTAGATCAAATTTGACCATTTGGAGTATTTGTTACCATCTTAGTGATGATGATGTTTATGTGTCAATCTTCTCGTCCTAACTTGTATGTGAGTGTCCATTGTTGTACTCACTAAAGTCTTTACCTATATTCCTAATTTGTTACTATCTATCATATTGTTACTTTGCTTTTGAGTCTACAAGATTTGTCATTGTCCTCTCATCAATTTTAATTACAAAAACTACATACGAGCCTACATGGTCTGCTATGTCATCTTCTCATTTATCACCTAATACTCTTACACCTATTGAATACTATATGTCAAGTCTAGTTTTGAATGTTAATTATTATTTTTGATAAAGTACAATATAATAATTATATTATTTCAATGTAATATCATTAGAAAGATGAAATATGCATCATTGGATAATAAAATTCATGTATAACATCAATATGCATTGTAGCATAATGCATGCTAAAGATTTTTATTAACATTTTTATGATACTTTAATAAACAAGCTTAGTGAGAGCAATTTTAATCATATTATAATCTAATAAGTCATATGACAATCATAATATATCTATTATAGAGATATTTAAAAAAAACCAAACAACAATTGCAAGCCCCTTATTAACCATAGCAAATTGTTTGAGCTATCACTCAAACAAGCTTAGAAAACATAAACCAAGAAATAGAACAGGATGGAACAAAAGATTGTAACTTCAAAGAACATATTACAAACCAATCCACCAAGAAATTAAAGCAATTATAAATCGTCGAAAATAATACATATTAGATTGGTATGAGACAGAACTATGTGGGGAGTGATGTAATGAGTTTGTTATTCACTACATAAACACGATAATAGCTTAAATTCAAAATATGAGATATAAAGACTTTATTGATATATTATTTTTAAATTGAACTTTTTATAAAACTATTTTTAAAACATAGCTATGCAATGGCAAGATTATTTTTCAAAATGGAAATTTTTAATTTTAAAATTAAGAATATAATATAACAACTTAAAAAAAAAAAATTATTTTAATTACAAAATAAAAAATATTGTAATAATTTCCTAATATCAATCTTTTCTTAAAAAATATTTAATAATATATTTATCAAAACTAATTTTGTAATAAAATTTAAAAACGAAATATTTTGTAAAACTGATTAACTATTAATTAATTTAATATTTAATATTTAATAACAATAATAGTTATTTAAATAAAGCTTAAAAAATCGTTTATAAAAATAGCAATGCCAAGCCTGCTTTTTTAAATACAAAACAAATAAGAACTCTTCGGGGTTTTAAAGATGTCTTAAACAACAAATATTTTTTAAACTTTAATGTTTTTAATAAAAAAAATAATTTTGCAAAATAAGATTCCAAAAGAGATCAGAACCTTGTCTACAGCTCTATCTGACGCATCGAAATACAGGCTCGATCCAAGTTCCTCATTTCCTGTTTTGTTAACGACAAAGATACCATCTTTTCTTTCACGGGAACTCGAGAGCGAGGGAGAGGGAGAGGGAAGAGGAGATGACGTTGGGAACGTCGACAGGTAGTCATGCCTATGGAGAGCCATCGTACTGGGATCAGCGATACCGGCAAGACCCCGGCCCTTTCGATTGGTATCAAAAGTACAAGACCCTCGCTCCGCTCTTCGATCTCTACATCAGCCGTTCCCACCGTGTCCTCCTCGTCGGCTGCGGCAACTCAAGTGAGTCACTTTCTCCTTCCACTTTTTTCCTTTGTTCTCTTTCTTACCAGACGAATCTGTTGTTCGTTTGAAGATCTTTTCCTGTAATATAAGTTCAGCATAAATCTGGGAGAGGTTATGAGGACATGGAAACGAAGACGAGTTCAATTTTTTAGTTGGCCTTTGGCGATCAACCTAATGCTTCTTTGAAAAAAATTTCTAAAAGAGATTAATTGAGCTGCTTGCAACATATCGCATCTTCTGATTCTTTATTTGTCAGATGTGTTTTTATGTTGCTGCAATACGTCATTTCTGGCCTTCGATTATGTATTTTTGTGTCATCTTCTTGAAGTCTGTTTGGATCTGTAGCGTTATTTTTTTTTTCTTTACTTTCTTAGCGATCTCATTAATGGCATTATAGAACAAGCCACCATTATGTTGATCAATTTGCTTTATCATTTAACATAATCTGAATTCGTTTGAAGGCGTTGGTTTAATACTCCTTTCTCTTTTAATGAATTAGCTTGAGAAATCAAATGCAATGGAATCTTTTGCTGTATTTTTCTTGTTTCAATGACCATTTACTTGCTTATGCCTTCTCAAATGTAACAGCACTTGGAGAAGGGATGGTCTCTGATGGTTACCAGGACATTGTCAACATAGATGTATCATCAGTGGTGATTGAAGCTATGTGCCAGAAATATGAGGACAAACCTGAACTGAAATGTATCTAGATGTCTATTAATGACAACATAGTTACCCTTCTCCTCCTTTGCTTAATCTTCTTTTAGCAGAGGATGTTAACATTATGATTCATTGTTCTTTTCTTATGTATGCTCTACTTCACGTGTCTTCCTTCTGACAAATAATGCAGATATTAAAATGGATGTACGTGATATGAATACATTTGAATCTGGTTCCTTTGATGCTGTTATTGATAAAGGTATCCAACATGATTTATCTCACATATATCTTTATATACTTTTATTATGTCCTCTTTGTTTGTGTTGATTAACTGGAGGATAACCATAAAGGTGTGATTCTTGTAGCAATGATTCTAATTGTCCTTTATTTTTAGGAACCTTGGACTCTCTCATGGTAAGAAGACAAAATTGCAGATATGCTTTCCCTTGTCTTGTTTATTTTACACTCATTGTATTAATTGTATTGTATGCTTGTAGTGTGGACAAAATGCATATCATAATGCAAAGAAGATGCTGGAGGAGGTTGGCAGGTAACATCATAATCATGGTATTACTTCTGGTTCCCAGTAGATAGTTAAGTCACTTTGATCAGTTCTTTTGAATTATGCCTCTTGTTGCTAATATCAGGATCCTTAAAGACAAAGGCATTTATATTTTGGTAAGTTTATTTTCTTCAACTTTTGTTGCAAAGTATAACATGTAGGTGCTACCAGTTATGTTTGAAAAATAAGCACTAGTTTGGTAAACATTTTTTTCGATTGCAGATCACTTATGGGGATCCAAGTTATCGGTTGCAATTGTTGAAGGACCTACACTTGTGGACCATAACTATGCATGTAATAGGTTAGTTCTTACACAGTTTTCCGTCTCTTTGGTACACTTCTCAATATCACATTTTGGGCACTTCCCATTGAACCAGCATCTTCCTACATTTCTGGATATCACTTTTAAGTTTTTCTCAATATTTTAATTTGGCGACTGCTTTTTGAACCTGCATTACATCTCCTCATTTCCTTTAGAATTTCATTCACTTTGACGGTTGCATAGCTGAGGATTTAAAGGTAAAACTATCATATGGAAGAACTCCTATTATGATCTGTTACGAAGTCTTTTGTTTGTGGACAACTTTTCTATCTAGCAATGCTGATAATGATGTGCCTTTGCCATCTGTTTGACGGCATCTTGTTCGTATTCCGGTACCAACCAGATTATATTCTTCTTTAATTAAATCTTGTCATTACCCAACATCTCCAACATCCTCAACATATGTATACTTTGCTTTATCCTTTGATTTCCCCATTTATCAACTATTTCAACTCCCATCTCTTGTGTTGCACTGCTGATATTCCCCTCTTTAAATTATTTGTACCTTGTCATCACAACTGTCATTAACTATCATGGTTGCTATCTTTACCTCCGATTTCATCCTCTGCACTAATATTGCTCTTATAAGAGTTACATAAGTCAGCCATCTCTATCCCATTCAAATCACCATTGTCTCCTTGTGTGTCCTCCATCTCTCCTTGCCACACTTTTCCTTTGCTGCCATCTCCTCCATCGATTCTTGCCACACATTTCCTTTGGTGCCATGCCAATCTCTTCCATCAAGAGTTACCCTCCCTGTAATGTGACATCAAAGATAAACTTTGTTTGCTTCCCACATTAGGCTTAAGCGCCAAAATTTCACATAGTACATTGGAAAATCTCAATAAAAACACTTGAAATGGCTGACATTGGCAAACAAAAAGAATTTACATACCACTGATAAATCAAAGGTATCGTGAAGAACCTACTACTCTTTATTATGGTGTTCCTTTCTTTGACTTCTTATTGCATGGCATGCATCACCTTGGTTTGAACCTTGGAATCATGCCTTTATATTTTAATGGGATGTTAAAGTGCTATTTGTATTTACTAATTTTGTTTTGATTGTTAACCATATCACCATTATTTTATCAAATAAAACTTTCCTGACTCTTTCTGGGTCATTTTTCAGATAAAAACTGATTTGGTAACTTGTATTATTGTGGATGAGCCTAAGTGATTTTTGTTAGCAGTAGAAATGGGAAGTTGTTTTGCATGTTTCCTTAACATTGTTGTTGGATTAAGACTAATAAGGCATCATTCTTCTAATGCAGTATGATCCATGTTTTTAAGTTTTCTTTATGACACTCTCAACACCCCCAAATTGTTAGGTTCTGGTTGTGTTGTTAGAGAGTTGTTTATTCAGTTTGTCATTTAATTTTTTGAAGTGAGGGTAGTTCCATAAGTAGATTTTAGTTGTTTAATTTCCTTTTTGTTTATCCTTATTTGTAATAAATGTGAACCTTGCTTTTAATGCAACTATCACTTGATAATGGTACTAGCACATTGAACAGACTGCTTGTCTTGATGCTTCTTTAGGACCATGCAGCACCTATTTGCCTGTTATTCATGTATGTATTTCAATACAGCGAATTTGAGAAAATATGAGGCAATCTTAACGATCATGTGATTGGAACTACATCATAAGAATGATGTAGAACAAAATTGAAGTGAGTACATGATTCATTATCTTAATGTTTCACCCAAAGTTAATTCTTGTAGTCCATTTAAGCCATACTAGAAAATTGAGCTTCTTTGTTTTTACTTGTCTTAGATGAATCAATCTATTTTTATACCCATTTAAGCCAAATATAAGGTCATACTTCTTATGCTGGGCTCAATGCTGGTAAGCTATCCAATAATCCAAGATCTATGACAATGTCTTTAAAGTTTTGTTTAAGAATCATGTCTAAGATGCTCAAAATTCTTACAAACAACTCTTATATCACATGTTGAACCTTATAAAATTAAATTTATATTTGTTAAAATGTCTTCATTACATTATGAGGATTTAGAGGAAAACATTTGAGAATTTGAACAAAATGTCAAAATTAAACAAATTTATCATATAGTGAATTTATTATCAATATTGATTGCCATATTAAGGTGATAGAAAAAAAACTTTGGGTGTGTCATCCATGCAAGAAAAGTGTCAACTATTCAGCAAAAATGTTATTAGACTAGTGAAATTCAATTCAAGTGTCTTTACTAGCATATTGTCTTTGTTCAAGTTGCAATTAAACTCTATAAAGATCCTTATAACTATTGTGCATACACGTTCAAGAAATTGTCAAAATAAGAAATATAAAAACTCCCTTCTTTGCTTAGTGACAAACTAGTTTTAGTTGTTGCAAGCCTTAGCGACAAACTAGTTTTCCTTATTATGTTTGTTGATTTTTTTTTTATTTATTGTGATGCCAATCAATAAAAAATTTTAAATCTAAATTGATATACTTTCGGATTTGACGTTGAACCTAGAATCAAGTATCGATCTCAATCATATAGGATTTATTGTATAAATGTGATGAATCATTCACTGTGTATGTATACACCAAAAGGGTTAAGACATTTTTTTTAGCCAATCTCGAAAATTATTCCATTACAATTAAGAAACTCGTTGGGGCTAAAGATTAAACTAATATCCATCACCTCCCATTGAATTAAAAGCACTTAAGCTAAGAAAATTTGTTAGAATTATTGAAACACATGGAGGATATGAAATAAAATTTTTATCAAAAAGAAAGATCTCAATGTCAAAAATGCCAAAACATTTTGTTTATAATACTATATAGAGGATAGATATAAGCCATCTAAAGTTATTCATGTTTTCTGTGAAGTCAATCATGATCTTTTGTCTCTGACTTTAATATTACAAAGCATTTAGATAGAACTAAATCTCTTAGAGATAGAGTTTTGAAAAAAAGAAAAAAACCCTTTATTGATAGTAGAGAAAAAGAAAAAAACACTTTTATAATATTGAAGAAGAAAGGAAATTTGACGATTTTTTGGGAAGAATATTATTTTCTTTTAATGATATGGAATTTAGATTAGAGAATCAAAATTTTAAGAAATGAGAAAGTTTTGATTGTGTTATGGTTTTTCAATGAACTTATAGAATTTAGAAAATTGTCGGGAGAGAAATCAAATATATTGTGCATACTAAGTTAGAAAGTATTATAATCAATAAAAGCAAAGGCCAGTCCAATAAAATTCAATAATGCTGATATAAATGCTGAATTGATAATGTGTCTCATATTGCAAAATGAAAAAAATGATACTAAGATTACTTGTTTGAATATCAATGTTGAATAAACAAATAAAAATAGAGATCGTTGGAGAGAAAGATATTATTCCAAAGATCCAACTATTAAAGTGAAGATACTGTGCATACCAAAGAGAAGTGTAATTTTAGTCAATTATTAATCCAAATTTGCCACTAATGATCTTGTTGAAGAGATATTTCGTAGAGTAATGCTTTCAAATATTAATAAAAAGATATCTGTCCTACATTAACAAATAATGAAAATCCTTGGCAAGTTAATAAAGTTTCCAAGGATAATTATTCTAATAGTGAGAAAGAAGTTAATAAAATTATGGAAATTCTTTGAATTGACATGTATTATCCTAGACAAATTTATGTTGAAATTTCATATGAAGGATTACCTTTCCAAAAATTAACAGATTTCTTTGATGGGTTCATTGATTGGAAACTTGATAGTTTCTCTAAATAATAGGTAAAAGTTGGTTGTCAATAAGTGTATACTTATAATATTATTTTAAAAGCAAGACAAAAGTACAATAAAACTTTTGCTCAAATGATAAATTGTCAAATCTTCTTGTCATTAATTTAGTTTTTCTCTCTTTGAATTACAGAAGGAACAAATTTTGAATTGTCAAAGGTAAGTGTCAAGGTAATGTAATAATATTGGTCAAGGTATTGCTGATGTTTTGATGACTCTAATGATTATCCTCGTTTATCATTTTATTAGAATTTTTTTTGTATTCTTGATGTGTGATGACTCTAATTAGTGTCGTCATTTAACATTTTATTGTAGATGTTCATGATGTTTTTAATCAACTAATGAATCTTTTATATAAAACTTTGCATGATTGTATATGTTATAAAGATAAAAATTAAGTAAAATGCATTATAGTTGTAAACCAAATAATCCATTTTAAAAGGAGAAATTCACCTTTGGTCTTTATCTTTTATTTGATGAAAAGGATGGAAATAACTTAGAAATGATAATAGTGATAGTATTAATTGTCATTCCCATGCAATGAGAGTATTAATTCAGAAGTTTCAAATTGTTGGTTATGAATAGTGTGATGATTTTAAAGAAGAAATCAATTAAAGAAACGAAAGATGTTAAGAAAACACAAACTTGCAATTTTTGTTTGGAAAAATTATGTCATTCCTACGAGAACTAGATTAAGTGTTGATACAAACATACCTAATAAGGATATTTAAAAGAAGGGACAAAATGGGCTATTAGAAGAGAAAGCGATCTTAGTAAGATGGTCAAAGTTTTGTTACTTGTTACAATTGTAAAAATTGAGATCACCATATAATCTATGTGTTAAGACAAAACACTCATTTAAAAGATTATTGAAAGTTAAATTAAAAAGATCCTTGAGTTGATATAAAAAGGATATAAACTTGATGGAATTAAAAAGTTATTAGATGCATCAAGATTATTGAATCATAATGGGTGATAACTTATTTATTCCTTGAAAGAATAATTTATGTTGCCATATGAATTAAATAACATGTTTTATTAGATATATTATCTATGAACAAGATTTATGGAAGCTTTAAAGTTATGGCACTAAAAGATAAGTTCACTCTTGAAGAATTTTGCAAAGAACTAAAGCTTGGAAAAGGAAATATAAAGACTTTATTATATGATAAGAACTTTAGAGATGGGTGGCATCCCTATTTATAAAAATGTGTTGAAAATTATACTAGAGTGCCTTTTGTTAAAATAAGTATTGTAATCATTAAGATCCCAAAATGCAAAAATAGTTTTGTTATCTCAAATCTATTTTTTCATGCATGGTTTCAATTGGTCATGATATTAATTATATTAAAGAAGGATTTGTTTAACAAAATTATTAAACCTAAGAAAATATATATGGCAAATGGGAAAAGTTTTGAAGTTAATCTCTAGTAAAATGTCATTCTCGTTAAAGATTTAAAACAAGAAATTAGTTTAGGAACTCTTTTCCATAATTCTATACAACTATTTTTAGTTATTAATATAGGTATTGAAACTATGTTGAAAGGTGAAAACATTTTAGGAATGAAAATAAATTAAAAGATATGAATAGTTTGAGAAATGATTTTTTAGTAGTTTAAATGATCTTCTTATAATAGTCAAAATATGGCTATAAATATTTAGTCTTCAATTATAACAAGATTTGTAATAAGAAAATTTTAGATAATTTTGGGAGAGCTCTTGAGAACTTTTAAAATCCATGATTATATTGATTTTTGTGGAACCTTTGGAAATTTGAAAAAAAATCTTAGACTACTGGTATGTAGAAGATGAACAAATAGGAAACAAAGTTCAAGGCATTAGTGAATTTGTATAATATTTTACTTAAAAAAAGAAATATTAGTCCTATAAATCTACACAAGAAAAATGGTTTAACATTCCTGAAATTGACAGATGCAAAAGAAACCAAAGTTTTTAAACAATGCATAGAATGATTGAGAGAATAATATGAGAAATTATGTATATGTTTTTCTCACCAAACAAAACATAGAACATGATAATATGGTTCAACAAAAAATTGATTTATTCATGAGCATAGAAAATTATTCTTGTGAGTTTTCAAGGGTCAAATTAATTCAATTCAATTGAGAGCAAATCAAAACCTTATATAAAGACTTAGTGGGAGACTATTCTAGAAGTATGGTGTGACATTGAATAGCTTGTTCCTATAGTAAAAGTATTAATTTACTCTCTTCTAATAAAAGTGCTCATTGAAACTCTTATATATTGCAAGATTTAACAACTAAAACTTGAAATTTGCTTTTTTGTCAAGTGGTTATATATTCTAAGACACGTTCTTAAATTTCAAGGATGGATGACATAATAAAATTATAGACCATTCTTTTAAATAGAATTATATATGACAGCTAGAAGACTATCTAGATTTCTTCTATGAATGGGTGAAAGAATCTATCATACTATTATTTTTATATGACAAAATGAGTCAAACCAGAAATTGAAAAATAAAAGAATTGTTTTTGTACTTATTCACCCTTTTTATGAAAACAAGTATTTATAAGAAAAAGAAATAACAAAATTCTTATTCATAAAAATTGATCTCTAATGAAATAAGAAACCTTAGAGAATAACATAAGGGAACATTACAACTAAAAGCTAATAACTCATATTAATCAAGAACACAAAAAAAAGAAAGTACAATTAATTTTCCTAAATGATGATAGTCATACAATGAGACCTCAATCTTAGGATTCTTAATAGGGTGACAATCCTACAATTGTATGATTCTTATTTTGTGATACTTTACATTAGCTCTATAATCATGAGATTCTTGATTTTGTTTTCAAAATTTCTCTTTAAGCTAGTGAATAAATATCAATCATTCTCAATTAGTTAATAGTGATTCAAACTTGATTTTTGAAGCAATTTATTGAGTTTGTTAGCTTCTTAGGCCTTAAGACAATAGTTCTATTCTTTATCTTATTTTTGATGAAAATTTTGTTAATCCTTACATGCTTCATTCTGTTATATTGAATTGGGTTATGAATTATATTAATGTCAGACTTAGTGTCACTAGGTAGAATCATAGATTGGTTTTGGGACATATTCAAATCTTCTAATTTATCCATATTAACTCACATTTTCATGTGCTATAACTCTATACCTAGCTTATGCATTACCTTGATCACAGCAAATTGTTTTTTGCCTTTCCAAGTTACTAAATACCCATGTTGTATAGTATCCTATTGTTAGTTTGCTATCCCTTTTGAATTAGTCGAATCAGCATATAAGTACCCAACAAAATCTCTATTCTCTATTTTTTGGAATAATGGTTCTTTCTAGGACTACATTTTAGATATTTTAGAATTTAATTAATTACTTCCATATACCTTTCTATGTGAGCATGTATAAACTAGCTAACAATGCTTAAGGCAATATCAGGTCTTGTAAGTAACAAATAAATCAATTTTCCTACTAAGTGCTAGTAGCTCTCTATGTTCACATGGGAGTCTTCCTTAAATATATGATGCTTCCAATGATGTATGAGCAAGCTTGCATTCCAAGTTTTCCAGTTTGTCTTGGAAGCATGCACTTCCATTGAGAGATAAAGATTCTTTATTTACTTCTTGCAAATTAAATGCCAAGGAGGTATTTGAGAGTTTTGAGTTCGTTTACTTGGAATTTTCCTTGTAGTCTCTTTTGGAGGTTGCATTTTCTTCTTCATCATTGCTTATGACCACTATATCATCTACATACAGAATTAGAATTATTTGTTTTTCAATGCCACCATTTGTTATGAACAAGGTGTGGTCGACTTAACGTTTGATTATATCCAAGTTACTTTATAACCATGCTAAATTGTGTAAACTAGGCATATGGTGATTGCGTCTTGAATTGTGTAAACCAAGAATGTGATGATTGCTTCACAACAAAAAGAAATTTCTTTAATCTACATATCTTGCTTAAATCTCCTTTAACTTCAAATCTAGATGGAGCCTTGTCTTAAACCTCTTTTTCTAACATGGCATGCAAGTATATATTCTTAACATCTAAGTGATCCTTAATCCAAATTGTTGTAATGGACAGTAAGACTTTGCTTGAATTGAATTTAGCAATTGGAGCAAGACTTGTTTTCATAGTCAATGACATAAGTTTAAGTGAAACCCTAGATGACGAATCTTGCCTTATACCACTCAATAGCTCCATCAGATCCATAACTAATCATGAACATCCACTTACTTCCTATAATCTTCTTCCTATTGGATAGCTTCACAATTTTGCAAGTATCATTATCTACCGGTGCTTTTGTTTCCTCGATCATTGTGGTCTTCTAACTTAGATCTTGCAGGGCTTCACGGATATCTTTAGGAATATAAATCTTGTCAACTTTTGATAAAAATGTCTGAGAAATTTATTAACTTAGAATGAGCAAAAATAATTCTAAATTGGATATCTAGTATAAGATCTTACCCTTTTTCTCAAGACAATTGGAAGATCTAAATCACTCAGTTCCTCTCTTACCTGCACTTCACCTCCATCAATAGTCTTGGCTTGTTGTTCAATGTCCATATGAGGATTTGCCATTCAGATTCATGGTTTTTCCATGAGCTTGCAGTCTCCAAATTAGTTTTGGACCTGCATCATTAGATCATCCCCCCTCCCCCAGCCTAAGTCACTGCTATGCTTAGGAGTTTTGGAAGGTGAAGACTTGGACTGATCTTGAACTTGGGCTGAAAGGATGGGGTGAAGTATAGGCATTTTTGTAGTTTCTTCTCTGGTTTTGTGACTTCTAATTAGGAGGTTTTCATGGACATGTGCCCTTTGACAAGGGCTTCTTATAATATTAACGTCATTGTTTGTTTTTACCATTTTGATTCTTTGGATTAGGTTCCTTCATTTCAATTAATGGCAAGAGCATATCTTTGTATGTTACTGTTGTTATCATGCCTTGAGATGGTGAGGACATCACTTTCTTCTTCCTTTCCTCACTAAGAACTTCAAAAAATGCTTCTTTCAGCTGTAGCAGCAGCTTTGTGTCAAGAATGTTTCCTTCAACGTTGTCAAGTTCTTGATTTAAACTATATAGAAAATCAAAGATCTAATATTTCTTTAACATCTTACTATACTAGAGTCCTTTAAGGAACTTCCATGTAATATTATAAAACAAATTTATTTTTTTGCCGAAGCTTCGAGAGAATATTAAAATGCTCTATGACAGAATAGCTACTTGTATATGTATTCCTATTAGTTGAATGTATTTCAAATCTTTGTAAAAAGTTATCATAATCTAAATACATTTCTCTAATATTATCTCAAATGTCATTTGTCATTTGACAAAACAGGTATAGGTAACTCGATTTAAGAGTGACTGTTGCTTTTGTTAGATAGCCCATTTTCCCTTCACCCTTAATCACTTTTTTTCATTGAACTCATTAATTGTTATTTGGATAAAAGGGTTTTTAGAATGGTTGTGTAAGAGATTATAGAGAATTAGAAATAGTTGAGTCCAAGTGGATTCTACCATGGAGGAAATAGGGTTAGCCATTTGGTTGATAATGTTGTTGATGAAATTACGATGACAAAACTTGTAGTTATAATACCATAAACTTTAAATTGACGAAGAATAATACTATGCTTTTACTTATTTATCATGATTGAGAATATAAATATTTATTAGCAAAGAAGTAATAAAAATCTCTATTTTTGAATACTAAGTACCAATGAAATAGAGAAACTTAGTTAATGAAAAAAATGAAACATTAAAATCAAAAACATATAATGTATGATAATAAAGAATAGAAAAAAGAAAGTACAACAAATATTCCTAATAAATAGCCCTACAAGGAGCCTATAATCATGAGATTCTTATTTTAATTACAATCCATAATCAACTTCATAATCATGAGATTCTTATTTTCATGACAATTCCAGAATCAGTTTTATAATTGTGATATTCTTGATTTATTTTCTAATATTAAGTATAATAGAAAACTAGTTTGAATAAACAAGATTAATCAATATGGATGTGAAGCCATTTACTAAATATTTTACAAAAATTCAAGATGATTGAGATTGTAAGAGCTTTATTCTCTTACATTAAAATAGTGGATAAACTTTAAAGAATCTAACAGATTCTAGGTAGTTCTTAGAACAAAATTTCATATAAATTGTATATTTTGGTGAAGTGAATAATATATATATTATAAATAGTAAAAAATTCTCATGATTAGATATAATAATGATATTCCATGAGAAAAAATATTAGGTATTCCATGAGTTGATATAAATTATTAGTTAGGATTTTGTGATACAATTTTAAACTTTGGAAGCAACTATAAGATGCACTAATATGAAGAATGAACAACAAACTAAAGAATGTATCTCAACTTTTAAAGTGTTTCCTTCTCATTCATTCCTTTGGATGTTCTTCACTAACTGTATTGTTTCTAGTATTACAAATCATAACCATAGATTAATAGTGGTGGATTGACTAATTCTACAAATTGCCAATGTGTAAGATTGCATACTAAATTTTAGAATGTGTTGGTAGCAATTCTTGATTTATTAGGTGATGTTTCACAGTGCTCTTTTCAATTTGACAGAATTAATCGATTCCCTTGCAACAACCTCAGGTTATGGTGTGATAATATGCACGTAAAGTTAGTATATAATAATGATCATAAGATTGACTGAATTTTTTTTGTTATTATTTTAAAACATAAGAGTGCCAAAAACGAGGGTAGGCCCATTGTAGGTTTTTAAATATTTTGTTATTTCTAGATCTCACAAGAGGGGGATGAATTAAGGGTTTTAAAATATTTTTGTTTTTTTAATTATATTTATATTTCAAAATTTTTTATAAAAATAAATTTTTTATAGAAAATCTTGATATTCAAATATATATATATATATATATATATATATTTAATCTTTATGATTAAGAAAAATAAAAACAAAAGTTAGAAAAACACATCGAAATTTTTAGTAAACTAGAACATACGGTTACCTCCAATCGAGATTGGAAAAAACACCAATCTTAATAAAATTATAACTTAAGGTTTTTCTTTATGATTCATCTCTAATTTAGTTGAGGTTTTTTGATTATTCACTTCTAATTTGAGGTTTTTTTCTTATGCTTCATTTCCAACTTATTTAAGGTTTTTTTTAAGATTTATTTTCAACCTACTAACTTTTATATGTTTAATTATAACCTGGGTTTTTGTAAACTTAACTTTAACTCCATTTTTTACGAGATCAAACTGAACTCGAGCTTTCACAAATGTCAGGCCGCCCAACTCAAAAGAAAAATATAGCAAGAAAAAAAAATTTTATAAAAATGTACAAGTTCTTACGCTTGTTTATGAATAGAGCAAGGTGCAAAATGCTCTGAATTATGAAGAGAAGTAGAAAAATGAAATATTAGAAGATTTAGATTTAACTAGAAAAATTTGGAATTTCGAGTAATATTAAGCCATACTGTGTTGTCAGAAGATTTTATACCAGTGGAATATCATGCAACTATTTCTTTGAGATCTTAAAATCTTGTTCATGTTTATTGGTTATTTTATTAATAATGGTTGAATTTTATATAGAATAATTTTGATCATAGTTGGAAAATTAAGAAAAAACAATTTCAAAAATTGTTGCCAAACAACTTAAAAAATTTTCCAAATGATCAGTGCAACAACAGAAATAATTGTTAGTGAATTAGCCATTACAGGAGATCACCAGGGTCGTTGGATTTGATCAGAGATGATCAGGACTGTTACATAAAAAATTATAAAAGCAAATGAGTTATGGACGATTGGATCAAGGCGGATTAGAACTGGGTCATCTGATCACGTTAGATACGATATGGATTGTTCGATTTATCAATGGTAAAGGCGTGAGTGATTTCAGTGATCCAAACATAGAGAAATCTGGCTATCCGATTCAAGGATAGAATATTTGAAAAGACAGAAACAGTCATTGCCGTTCGATTAAGTTAGACGTGATCTTGGTCATCTGATTGGAGCTTCAAAGCAAATCAAACGGGTGAGATTTTTGTCGTTCAATCAACGATCAAATGGTGGGAAATCACGCATGCTTTAGGCGGTGGAGGAATTTAGTCCCACATTGCAATAAGTGAAATGATTTTGATCTTTATAATATCTTTGGCGTGCGTCTAATGTGAATTGAACCATGGGGCTGGCTCTCCCTTTATGTGTTTGAGATTTCACCACCTGAGCTGCTCGTATGCTTATAAGAACACATGCTATATGTTAGGTCCTAGCCTACCTGTGAAACACTACATACGAATCTTACCTAATTTGATACTTTCTCTGTCTTACTCCAACCAGGTTCAAGACTGCACCCTCCAATATCGGGCAACCTAGCTTGGTTCCAATTGGCCTCTTGGCCCGAGTCTTGCCAGGCCTGCTTGGCTTGGTCTACTTGAGTGCTTTGCACTTTTGCCACATGTTTAGTATGTGGCTTAAGATATATATATATTTTTAATTATGAAAATTTTAATAGAATTATTTTTTTTAATTTAACCAAAGTTTAACAATTAACTTGAAATAAAATTTGGAAAAGATGCATGAGTATGATTTAACTAAAAAATGAAAAATAATTAAATAATTGAAAAATGAAATTTTATGTTTCTTAAATCAAGGAAATGTTTGAATATTTTGGATGCTTAAGTAGGATTTGAAATGATTTGAATAGAGAAATGAATCTTATTATTAATAGTTGATAAATTAACATTTTATTTCATAATAAAAAGAAACTTTTTTCAAATTTGATATACATATCTTCAATTCTTAAGATTGTTGAACACTCTAAAGTACTTTAAAGATTACTAATTTACCATCTTCAAAAATGTATTACTTATTCTTGATAATAAAATCTAATTTGTACTAAACAAATTCATAAGAACAAAATGTTAAATATTTATGACTTGATTCATCAAATACAAGAGTAACCTAACACAAATCTATATTAATTAATGTCTATTAATTTGGACCAATTTTCAATCATGCTTATTTTATTACTACAATAATAAGAATCAAAATAGATTAATCATTCATAGCTACAATCGTAATAGTCTTATTATATATAATTAGTAGATAATGCATTGTAATTTTCTATATTTTTGTTACAATTTATCATTCCCTTGAGTTTAGGAAATGTCTCGACTTTTGAAAATATATTTGTTTATTGATTGTGCAACTACTGGTTGGAGGCAGCACAATTCCTATGATGAATTATTGGTATTTTTTTTGCTTGAAAATTTATTCTTTGAAATTAAATTTTAAGTACAATAACTTAAATGATATATTTTAATTATTTATAATAAATAAATTCTACCAAATAGTATAACATGGAATTATAATTCCATGATTCATAATTTCATAAATTTCAAATCCATAAGAAGTTTAAATTACACTTGAGGTGGCTCATAATTAACTAAAACACTTTTCTCATAGATAATTTAATTATTTAGGAGTATGGCAATAAAAAAAATAGCGATATTAATTTATCATTATTATACTTATAATGTCAATATAGATTTCAAATTTTTTAAAACTTTTCTAATATAAGTTATTATAACATAAAACATGATAATTATACATCGGTTTGTGTTACATTGAATAAGAAACTTAACACTGTTGAAAAAATTTTTGTTCTGTTATTCCCTTCTTTTGTCCTTGTTTTTTACTTGTAAATGCTTATGCAGATCGAATGGAGAAGAGCCCTGAACAAAAGACCTGGGAACTAACCAAGCCACTGCCATTAAACAAAGATGGCACCTCACTTAATACAGCTATTGGGTCCAACGCAGAGGTTCACTACATTTATGTTTGCATTAAGGTTAGCAAAAAAAATATGATAACCTAAGCGTAGCTCTGAAACCCATCACTCTTTTGCAGTCATTGATCCACAATTGCTGTACATTTCAGGATGAATCCTTGCGGCAGCAAGCAGAAGCTAAAGAGATTTGAGCTTTAGATTCATCAATTGGACAATAATGTATGAAACTTTTGTGCAAAACATTGTGCCTTCTCAAAATGCATTTTGCATTTTAGGTGCTAAAATTGTTGTAATTTCTTTTGGATACCCTTGTCTGTACTGTTGTTCTATTCATTGTTGTTGTTGTAATTGGTGAGGAGCAAAGTTTATTGATAATTTTTCAATAAAACTTGAGTTATGGGTTATGCTTTAATTGCTTTTTAGAATTCTTCATTTTCTTTATTTTGAGAAAATGTCAACATACTGTTGTTTTTACTGTGCTTAATTCATTAACTCTTTTAAACAAGGGTTCATTTGTTCCAGTTTTTTATTTGTGTGTTGTTTTTTAATTATAATGCTTGCTCCATCTAGTTCGTTATGAAAATGATTATTTATTTACATGTAATGATTTTTTGGTAAACAACTGTTTTTGTTGTAGTTTTTATCATACTTTATGTCAAATGAATCATAAATCTCTCTGTATATATATATATATATATATATATATATATATATATATACATTATTTTTTTTTTTTTTTTTTTTTTTTGAAAAATACAATATTCTGTGAATGTAAGGTCATGGAGTTGGGATTTATTCGTGAATAGTTGCATGACATTGAAAGGTAGAATTTTTTTTATATGGGAGAAGATATCTCAGAGAAAAATGTAAATTTTTTTTATAATTAACAAAAATTAATTATCATTTTTGTTTTTTGATGGGTCAGATGGACCAAATGGCGAGACTATGCAAAAGCTTTTGATTTTGAAAACATTCTACACTACAGGCATCAAAAGATAATATTAAAATCTAAATATCTAAAAACTCTAAAATGACAAATATATATAATTCATTATCACGATTTAAAGTTCCATGAATTTGGAGACTATTCAGTGGACAAAATGTACGAGTTTCTCAAATTATCATTTTTTAAGTTTCATAAAGTTTGTAAATCGTTTGGTGTTTGGTGCAAAACGAGTTGAAAAAAAGACAAGAAGAAGCATATATTTCAACATTGAGAAAATAAAGACATACAAAAATACGAGAGGTGCAATTAAAACTTGCTATAGGTAAAAGTAGAACCAATGGAATATAGAACTAAGAACATAGGAATGTGTAGAATTTTCAAACATGGTTTCACAAGGGTTGGATGGGCAAACAGACATTGCTCAAGTTAAGAAAGAATTTCAAGATAGCGTGAATAAAGAATGAATACACAAAGAAGAGATATAACATGATAGCACTATCATGACTCACCACTAAATTAGATGTCATGCCACATAGTTATGTTGGGTTCAAGAGCAAGTTGCACCATTCCTTGAACCATTAAGAAACACCTTGGACAAACTCAATAGAGATTGTGTACTTGAACTCCTAGAGGTATCATCAAATACAAGGAGACCATCAGAGTTTTGGGCCATTCTTTCTCTCATCTATCTTCCTCTTCTCTCCTTTCTCAAGCTAGAGCTTAAATAGTCTTAATGGCTGGCACTTTTTGGCTTTTAATCTTTTAAAAAATGTATTTTAAATGACAATTTGTCTCGTATTCATTTTTTTTTAAAAAAATCTTCCACTTCATGTTGACATAATGATATTATTGTCTAGTTTGCTTACAAAAGTAATATAATTGTCTAATTTCTTTATTTTGAAAAACAAAAATATAAACATTATGAACAAAACATAACATATTAGACATTAATGTCATAATCCTAACATAAAGTAATTCTTTTTGCAAATTTACTTTTAACAATATTTATTTCAAAGCTCCAATTGTTGTTATTAAAACTTACTAAACTATATCAAGCAGAGTTTTGTCTAAGGAAATATCCATCCACCATTAATAGCGAACCGATCGTTCGACTCACAACCAACTATTTAAAAGAAAATTTCAAAAAAAAAAAAAAAAACATAATAAATTTTTCTAAATACATTTACTCTATTTTCAAACATCTTTATATTCTGATCATACATTCTATTTCATCAACGTTACTGCATTCTTATTTCAGTGATTTCAAGCAACCATGTATTTATCTTTAAGCAAGAATGCATCTCTATCTTGCAGGCCAGTGCTTAAAGGCACCGACCCATGAAAAAGATCCCAAAGGAACACCTGGAATTCAAATCTGCATATGCCTGCAAACTCACAGCTGCAGGCTCTGAACCTTTTTGAGCAATAAAAAAGAGCAATAATTAATCTTTACGCAGCTCTCAACATCTCCCTTCCTAAGATTTTTTTAATGAGCAGCCAAACAATGGTGAGGAAAAGGGTTGCCGAAAGTTGATGCCAACTGAGTTGGCATCGAGTTATTCCAGTTAAGAACTCAGGTATTCCAGCAGATAGTTTCACAGCAGCAACTTATTTTTTATAGTTAAGGCAGCAACAGAGTAAAGCTGAAGCATAAGACAAGTGTTCAGATGGTTTTTTTTTAATCATTTGCTGAAGAATCATTAGTTGATGTTCCATGTTATGATTTTAAATGAAAAACTAAGTGGTCAATGTTGTTATTATACTATTATTGTTGGTATTCAATTTGTATATATTTTTTAAATAAAGAGAAGCAAACAATATTTGAGTTTACTAAAGTTTTTCAAAAACCTCAAAAAACAATAAAAATGTATTGTTTCTTGACTATTTCTTTCAATTTAAACCAAGTTTCATTTGTTTTGTGTTCAAACTTGAGCTCTTTTTTTGGTCTATACAAATCCAATTAGATTTTTGCTCGTTTAATTAGCTTTTCAATAGCAAACTTAAGCTTCTTGAACTCAAAAATTTGATACTAATTGAAGTATTGATTCATATTAATAGCCAAATTTATATTAGGTTTAGCATATCTCTGGTAATCAAATGTTGTTATAAAGCATCAATGGGTAGGCTTAAACAAAATCGAATAACCAACATATCTTAACTAAATCCATTTGAATGATTGTTACAACCCCAAATACTTAAAATACACAAATACAACAAAAACATAACTACTATACAAAACATTTCCAATAACGCATAAAAATCTAACATCATCTACAAAAATCTAGATAAATTACAACAACTTAGTGTTCAGTATCAATAAACTCTGATAATTAATCTTTTATGCATGAAATTATACACATTTTTATAATAACGCATGATAATTAATATGTTTATAATGACGAGTCCATAGAAAATTAAATTATCAAAACTCCAAACAAATATAAAATCATTAACACAAAAAAGACATTAATTGAAGATACTCATGAACTAAAAAGGATACCGAAACCATACTTCTTCAACACGTCAACTAAAACTTAAAGAAACAGGTGCAAATTGAATCAAACAAAACCTTTCCTTATCCAAAACGTGGTATAGCTTGCGCCTTAAAACCTGTAAGCCATGACTTATCAACAACGATGCAAAACTCGCATTACAATTGCCCAAAACGTGGCAGAACTTGCTCCTTAAAACTTGTATGACTACCCAAAATCAAAAACTCTTCAATAAATTCGACCTACATCACACAAAAAACACAGAACGTGGCAAAATTTGCAACGAAGGTATATTATACAATATTCCCAAAAGCAGATGTTAGCCAAAACACAACAAACATCCATTTCTCAAGGTCTAAAAACGATGCTTCTCCCAACATGGAGATGAATTAGAGGAGAAGAATCATTCGCAGATTTATCGAAGGAGGCATAGCAATGTGAAATGGAGAAAGACGATAGCATAAATTTCACCACGATTTATAACAAAATAGCAATGATGCACCACCCATCCAAAGAATGGCTTCCCCCATAACAATAGTACATGTACAAGTCCACAGCAACGAAGGCAACAAATAGTAAAAGCCCTACAAAACTGTAAGCTACACTCATGGGTTTAAGAAACACCAACTGAGGCAGCTCAAATGAAACAACAATAACATAGTCTCGAGGTGCATCATCATTTACATACACCAAAATCATCTGCCACTCTAATTCAAAACATCATCTTTCATCAGCAAGCTCCTCAGACTGCAGAGTGCTTCCATCGACAAGCTGCAGCCCCTCAACCGCGAAGGTCGGCATGGATCCAGCTGTGAGGTCGAATCCCGATACTCCGTATCGAAACAAACGACGATAACGGTGAGGTTATCGGAAGCTTCGAGCCTCAATGCTTCCATTACCAGCTCCTTCGCACACCGCTCTGGATCATCGTGCCGCCTGAGTCCCATCCTCACCATACTAACAGCACGCTGGCTTGACATCACATCCCAAATTCCATCACAACCAATGATGAGAAACTCATCATCCTCCGTGAGCATTGTTTGCCTGAACTCGGGTTCAGCAATCAAAGGCGAACGCGAACCACGGGGAAGCTTGATTTCCCAATCTCCTAGTGCCCGCGAAACCGAAAGCAAGCCATTGAGGTAACCACAATTATCAACATACCCACCACATTCCACCACCCTTTGCAGCTCAGCTGCATATATGGGTCTGTGATCCTGCGACATATCTAGTGCTTTGCCCTTTCGACATAGTACAGCTCGACAATCCCCGGCGTTTGCTACCAACAGCACTCTGCAGAAAGTGTAAGCCAAAAACTTAGCAAACAAGAAGCTAAAATAAATAGCAGTGTTCAGAAAAGTTTTCTCTAATATTCAAACACCTGCCAAAGATTAATGCTGTGAGTGCAGTAGTTCCTGAGTAAATGCTAACTGGGCAATCATCGGCTATAGCAAGGTCAGCAAGAAGGAAAGATCTACGAACTGAATTTTCCACAGAATCAATAAAAACACCATCAGCTTGCGACGCATGTGGGAACTCGGCATTCTCGAAGAATAATTCAATTGCATGTCTTTTCATATAGGCTGCTACATCTGGGCCTGCATGGCCATCAAACACCTACACAATGAGAAGCACAAGTTAGCAAAACCAAACAAACAGCATTGCAGAATTAACTTGCCTATATTACAGCAGATTAATACCCCATAGAAGGCACTTGGTGAAGGGAAAGTGAAACCAGGGCCAAGGTGTGCAGATAAATTATCTATTTGTATATGCTCATCCTCCATGTCTCTCCGACCTCCAATATCAGCATAACTACCAGATCGAAGGCGTGGAACAAATTGAGTAAGAACAACTTCTTCTGAAATGGTTGAAGTGGCATCTGAGGTTCTCAATTCCTATAAGAAAGAGAATATACACCAGGTTGTGCAAAATTAAACAGATGGTACAAGATCCAGATCTCAATGTAATAGTTCTTAAAGAAAAAAACCTAATATGGCTTCTGCTTGATATTAAAAGAAATCTCAAGTAGGCTCTGGTAATGGCACAAAACACAGTAAGAGATAATTCTGAAACCAAACATTTAATCACACACTTTGAGAGGAATTCTGTACAAATTCCTGAAATAGCACAATAGTAATATACCCCAATTCCTTTCCCAAAGACAACGCATGGCCTATGCATGAAATATCACAGGACAACTAAAAATATAGGTAAATTCACATCAAAGTGATGAAGACTCTGGTTAGGTGAAAAGTCATAATAACTTTTATAGTTTTAGGCATGAAGCACATCTAAATCTCACAAGTTCAACAACATACCACTCCATATGCGACTAACGAGACATTTATCATTTGCCCCATCTCCATGATCCATAAACTTTAACTCAATAACCCTAACAGCAATAAGGAAACTTCAAGCAGTAAGGCAATTCAATCATTGAGGTATTGAGTTTTGTGTAGAAAAACGGTACGAAAGAAAGCATCTGCACTCCAGCTACCAAAACTTCACGAAACTTCAAGCCGAAACGAAAAATTCTATTAAAAAAATTACGACGCATAATTCTAACTCTCCGATCAAGAAAATTCCTTATTTCAGATAAAAAGAAAATAAGAACCCTAGCTACGAAAAAAAAGCAATTCCATCAATCAGAAAAACCTAGATGTAGGAGTTAAAGATGAATATACTCTGATCGGAAGAAGAAAGGCGCATAATACTCACCACCTCGGAAGCAGATCCGACATCTACGGAAACCGGCTCGGCAATCTCCTCCATCCCCTTGGAAATGCAACGGTACTGGACATCGAGCACCGAGATGCTCTGGTGGATAAATTCCGCACCTGCCACCATCTCCCGAAAAAGTCCGAAATCGCCTTCTTCGTCGCACCTAAAAAAAATCTCCAAAGCTCACGCAACCTGTATCGATTCAATCCTAGGGTTTGTATTTTCTCGATCCTTCAGTTCGTTTTTTATCGCCCGCTTCTCTTCCCTCCCGGCTCGGATTCAGACGAAAAACGTAGTTGCTAAATAGACTGGAGGAACCAACGCAACGATATTTGTACCGCGGAGCAGACTACCGGCGGTGAACAGTAACAAAATTGGCACGTGTGGGTCGTCGAAACCGCATACAAGAAGAGATCGTGCGGTTTCCCCGTGGTGGTTCACGCTGCGAAGAACTCGCATGCGAGCTTCGTTTGAATAATCGCTGAGGGGTAATTCAGAGAAACAGCCCGAGCTGTTTCCGAAATGTTGATGCACCGTGTGGATCCGAAGCCGGATTAGACCAGATCTCCACCGTCCATTCAAAAGGCAATTGAGATGGTGTGAGATAATGGTGTATGATGTGAAAAAGGCTGAGAGTTGCCAAAGCATTTTAAGAAATAAACTATTAGATAATGAATAATATATAAATAAATTGTCTTGTATTTATTATTAAATAAATAATTATATTATATAATAAAAAAACATATGATTATTGGCATCGAGAATGATATGGATTATAAATTAATATTACCTCCATAACAAAATCCAAAATATTAGTAAGAAAAATATATATTTATTTGAGACAAAGGGAATATCATTGCATTACTTTCCAAGCAACACGTAGCTCACAAGGAAGTGAAATAATATAGAAAATAATAACCGATAAATATTAAAATAAATAACATGTGTTTAATTATTATCTAAAATAAGGATATGAAGACTTTTCCTATTTATTTTATGTATTAAAAATTCATTTATAGCTTCCTTCGTTGAGAGGTTAGAAGTTAGAAGGTTGGAGTTAGTTGCGTAATATCCACGGAGTGTTTTATATTCCATTTAAAAAAAGCATTTACATGAGCACATTGGTTCATTGGTTTGTTGCTTAAATATTATTTATTCTTTTAGTACTTGAAAGAAAAGTTTTTGATAGATAAATATCAATAAATTTTAAAATTATATTTAATCATTTTATAATATTAATTATTTTATCAAAAAACTTGTAATGAAATATTTTTAAATCTAATTTTGAAATAACAATAATATTATTTAATAAACATTGTTTCAACATTTATTAATTTTTTTTAAGATTAAAATAATCATATCTATACATAACAATCTTTGATCTTTCAACATTGTGCTCAACTTCACGTATGAAACTAATTTATGTTTTTAATACAACTAATGAGGATTAATTAAAAAATATGTATTTCAAAAGCTTTCTTTAGTATTGTGTTTGAATAATATAAATAACAAAGAGAAGTACACACAAAGAACAAAAGGAGGATATTTGAATCATTATTTGTTGTTTGTTAGTATTGTGTTCATTTTAATCATAATCCTCTCTCTAATATTGATGTTTTAATTTAACATTAATATATGATTAATTATAATAATCACGAAAGAATTGTTAACATTGGTAACATAAATAAATCAATTATAAAAAAAGTGAAGGTATAAAATAGAAAATTGTCAAGTCATAGAAGTTCTTGTTCTAACTAGTTTAGTTTTATTTATGTTATCAAAATTTAGTCGACATAAACAAATTCTTTAAAAGTAAAATATGATAAATATCAATATTATATATAAGGTTTATCATAATAATTAATTATTTTTTTTATAATAATAATATCATAATATCTAGAATCAAAGAGAATAAGGAGTAAATATTAAAAGAAAATAAAATATATGAATTATTTTTTTTTTATTATTAATGAGTGATTTTAAGTTTATATAAGATATAAAGATCTTAATATATTGATGTGTTTTTTTAAGATAAAATCACTTGAGTCAAGATAGAACCACTAACACAAATAAATAATTTCTTAGCTAAGAAGATGTCATATTAAGTATCAGATGTAACTATTGTCCCATATTAGCTAGGTATCTAATGATTTGTAGATAAAGTCTAAGGTTGCACGTAATTTTCTAATAATTTTATAAAAAATATATAATATTTTTAATTTGGATAATTTTTTTGGATAATTCATTCTTCTTTTTAATCATAAATTATACATAACAATACATTTGAATATAATAAAATTAGAAAATCATATTTAATAGAAGAGCTCACCATTATCCCATAATGACTAACTATTTAATAATATTTAACTAACATATTATGTTACAAATCATTTTTTTTGATTTTTATAAAAATAGATCTCCTATTTTTATTTGAGATAATATTTCTTTAGATCATTTGGATTATTTTGTTTTGTAATAATAAATCTTTCATAACAATACAAAGAGGATAAATTAATGCAAGAAGAAATAGAATTTTTTAAAATAATAATATTGACATATTTTTATATCTTTATATTTTAAAATAAAGTCTAAGAAAAAATTTATAAAGAGAAGAATGAATAAAAAAGTGCTACATATGAACACAAGAAGACAAGTTTTTAGCATCATTTATGAGAACTCATTTGTAGAAAGAAATATTTAATTTCAAAGTGTGCTTTTTTATTTTTTTATTATTTTTTGAAATTGGACTTTGTTTATTTAATTAAGTAATTTGGACTGAAAAGGCAGCATACAAAAAGCATGGAAGGGACATTGGCCACAGTAAATGCCCAACAAAGGCACGCTAAGAAAGCTGCCGGATCCTTTTAAGTGCTCATCAACCAATAGAAATCCGGCGCTTGTATAAACTTCCATCTTAATTCCCGCTTACCCATAAAACAAACCCCACAAGGATTATTCCTTAAACATCATTATTTACCTCCAAGCTCTGTACTAATTTCTCCTAATTAATGTTAATTAAGATCTTGAATACACGTGTCCATCAGGCATGAGATAACGAGTTAATTAAGAATCTGCATCAACAAGAGGCTCGGCTCCAGATCTCATGCAGGAGATTGGTACACGTCTTCTGATGAGGCCCGCATAAATTAAAAATCAATTTATTTTGACTTTTACAAAACAAAAAGAAAAAATAATTTATTTTTTTATTCGATCTATTTGATCAATCAGGTTAAATTGTCAACAGGTCACCCATGATGGTAAAGCGCCTCTCGTGTTATCAACCTAGGTGTGTGTAGTTCAAAGGAAGCTTTAGATAAATATGAACTAAAAAATGCTTGGGAAACCAACAACATACTCAGAACTCACAAGGGATTTGTCTAAATCCTTGTGTTTTATTGCATTAACAACGAAGAAATGTTCTCAAACCAATCATCATTTTATTGCATTGAGAAGGAAGAATTCATCAAAAATCTTATCTTCTTTGTGCTGTTTGGTGTCTATAATTCAGATTCCATACCCATATATGAGATATGACATGAGCCATAGGCCGATCGTCTCGTCTCTATCTCTTTAAGTTCAGCTCTTTTACTGTCTTTCTTAGTTATCTTGTGGAAACACCACATTCTCAAAAAGCAATGGACAAATGGAACTGGTCGGTTGCCGCCATTGCCATTATCTACTGCTTAAGTGAAAAGATCCACTACTAAGAGGTCCTCAGCCACTTCCACCACCTCTCTAACGGTTATAAAACTACTTCTTTGCTTGATCAGAATTGCGCCACCGTCTCTTCATTTTTTATCTGGCCAACCCTCCTCAGCAAGCCCTTCTGCATATAAATAGCCGCGAACCTCTCTCCCACTCTCTCTCGTCACAACCGCACCGATGGAGCTCACGAAGAGGAGTACGCTCTTTCTACTTCTGTTGGTCCTCTCCTTGTGTTCTTTCACTCGAGGAAGGCTTCACAACCACGGGCACCATCACCACCACCACCACCAGCAACACCGAAGCAGCAGCATTGCGGAGCCTCCTACCATGGCGGGAGCTCCCTCAGGTGAAAGCTCCTCCGACCCTCCCGCCTCCCCTCCCGAGCAGAATGCCTCTCGCTCTCAAGGCAATTCATCAAACACTTCCGCACCTCAGCTTGCTCCGGCGCCAGAACCAACCTCTGGTGTGACAAACGGGACCAACTCCACAAGCCCAACTAGCAGCGGCATTCCGCCTTCGCCGTCGCCATCCACTGCTTCTCCGCCGTCGAACGTGTTCGACGTGCGAGATTTCGGTGCGGTGGGGGACGGCGTCGCAGACGACACAGAGGCCTTTAGGAGCGCTTGGGATTCCGCGTGCCAGTCGGCCGTTTCGGGAGTTCTCCTTGCTCCGCTCGGCCACGCCTTCATGATCCGATCGACCATCTTCGCCGGCCCCTGCGTCGGCCGGCTCGTGTTTCAGGTGCAAATCTATATGAACATCTTTCCTTGAACAACCTGTGAAGATGCTGATAGAGTTTAGAACATTGAAGGTTGATGGTGTTCTGATGCCACCTGACGGACCTGATTCATGGCCGCGGAACAACAGCAGGAGGCAGTGGCTTGTGTTCTATAGAGCTGATGGCGTTTCCGTAAAGGGCGGAGGACTTATTGATGGAAGAGGACACAAATGGTGGGATCTCCCTTGCAAGCCTCACAAGGTAGCTTTGATATCCAAAACCCAACTCAGGAATGCACAAACCATTTCATTAACGAATCATTCTTCAATCCATTCCCATTCACATTCACAGGGAATTAATGGCACCACATTGCCGGGGAACTGCGACAGCCCAGTGGTGAGCTACAGGAATTGAATTCAAACTCATTTCATTAAATGTTTCTCAATTTAGAACTCATTTACAAACTTGGCAGGCGCTGAGATTCTTCATGAGCTCAAACCTCACCGTCCATGGCCTAAAGATCGAAAACAGTCCCCAGTTTCATTTCAGATTCGACAACTGCAACAATGTCACGGTCGACTCCATCACCATAAGCTCCCCTGCTCTTAGTCCGAACACTGATGGAATTCACGTGGAGAACTCCAACTCTGTTGGAATCTACAATTCCATCATCTCCAACGGTAACATTTCAATGCAAAAACATTCCTTCCAGACTTCTTAACCAAACCCAAATCCATTAAAAGGCCTAAACAACAGGTGATGACTGCATTTCCATTGGATCCGGCAGCCTCAACATCGACATACAAAATGTGACTTGTGGACCAAGCCATGGCATCAGGTATAAATTGCATAAACTGCATTTGATGCTTATGCTTAGAAATGGGCTAAACTCGTCGATGGACAGCATTGGGAGCCTGGGAAAGCAAAACTCCCGGGCTTGCGTGGCGAACATAACGGTCCGAAATGCGGTGATCAAACAGTCGGACAACGGTGTCCGGATCAAGACATGGCAGGGCGGCCAGGGCTCGGTCTCCGCCGTCACCTTCGACGGCATAAAGATGGAGGCCGTGAGGAACCCTATCATCGTGGACCAGTACTACTGCCTGTCGAAGCCGTGCGCCAACAAGACGTCGGCGGTGCGCATATCGGACGTGATGTATTCCAACATCAAGGGGACCTATGACATCAGGACACCACCCATTCACCTTGGCTGCAGCGACGCGGTGCCCTGCACCAACATCACCCTGAGCGAAGTGGAGCTTCTCCCGGCGCAGGGCGACGTCGTGTCGGAAGCCTTCTGCTGGAATGCCTACGGTGCGACGACGACGGTCACCATCCCGCCTGTGTCCTGTTTGCTGGATGGATTGCCGCGGTCGATCATGGATTATGAAGTTGGTAGATGCTGAGACAGAGTGGATGTGTATATAAGGGAAAGCAAGGGGTGTAGGATTGAGGGAGAGATGGAGATGAATTGTGTATATAATGGTGAAGGAGATTCATGCGAAAGCCCTGCGGTTTGATATGCAGGGAACAAGCGTTGATGTGCTTGTGGCTAATGGATCTTTGTGGTCTTGGAGTTAATTTGTTTGCTTTAACTTTAATATATAATTAAGCAAAGCATGGTTTATTAGTAAGTTGTTATGGCTTAAAGTGAGCAACGCATGTTGTCCACTCCATGATTGGGTATTCTCATTTTGTGATAGCCTTTGATGTACAATTTAATATGACATTAGACTTATCCTTGTGTTAGTGGAGTTAAAAGAATGAAATTTTATTTAGTGGCTGTTACAATTTAGACCAAGTTATGGTGATCTTTTATTTGTTTGTTATCTTAAGTCAAGGTTGTATTGAAGTGATTTTGTGTTTGCACAAGAATAGTATGATAGCTAATACGAGACTTCGTGATTTGGTATTCTCTATTGGTTTCCTTTGCATGTGTGATGGCCTTCAATGTGCAATTTAATATGATATTAGAGTTATTTTTGTGGTTAGTTGAGTTAAAATAATGAAATTTTATTTAGTTATTATTATAGTTTAGATTAGGTTATGATAATTTTGTATTTAGTTGTTATTTTAAGTTAGTATGTATTTAAGTGATTTTGTGTTTTGCATAGAAATAATGTGGCAACTAACACGAGGCACTCTTATAATAGGATAAAAAGTCATATGATATATAGGAGCTATATGACATAAATATGATATGAGATGAAATATTATGAGAGATGATGATTTAGTTTTTGTTATGATATTATTTCCTATTTTTTACATTATTATTTATTGTTAGTTATTTATATAGCACTTAAAAAACTTAGATTTGAGATCATGTTATATGATAGTGTCAAAGACTTCATTATTTGTTGATAACAATTGGTACAAGACCTGATGAGCATAGATTTTAGAACATAATATCATATGAGATAATTTATCATTTGTACTTTATACAAGGCTTGACAAAAATGGACTTTGGATCCAACATGATTTATATTATTGATCAACTATGATTGATATACTTGTGATTAAGATTTATGGATATGATAAGATGATATGCCAATACATGAGATGTGATATTCCAAGTTGATATAATTGTCATATAAAAATGCTAGACTATTTATTTTTAGAAATGATTAAAATAAAAGATTAAAACATATTGTACAACAAATTATTATGATATTACAAAGAAATAAATATGGAAGTGATTATACATCTACTACATGCTTATCTTATAAATATCACATTTTGTTATTATGAATTTTTCAATTATTATATTTTATTCTTTTGACACTATTTACACTTAGTAATTTATCTATTAAAACTTAGAAATTTATTGTTTATTTATATCACAAGCTATACTACTAATACACAATGAGTGGGAGATTCTAATGGCATGTGAAATGAATTGTTTCTAAGTTTATTATGTTGAGAAATTTTTTAAGAATTGTACTTGTACTTAGATTATCTTTTGATATTTGGCATGAGATTTATGCATATATTTATACTTAAACTTTAATATGGTGGTTTTATTTGATAAATAAAAAATTAATTTAATAATAGGTTTTATTATCATCCTTACATATATGAATTTGAAATTGTCTTTCATATTTATTTTTACTTCGATTAATCTTAATAATTGTGTAATTATATGTATTATCTAGCAAAAAAGACATGTAGCACATGACACGTATTGTATCACATAAACATATGCTTAAATTATATTAGTATTGTTTTTATTTATCCACATGACATTCTTGTATTGTGTAAGTGTATGATTATCCTTTTTACATTATTCACATACAATACGTTTCCATCTTGCATCACTTCACAGGAAAGTAAGAAGAAAACATCTTAGATATTTTTGGAAAATGTTGGTTTTTTTTTATTTATTATTCAATTAACACCACTTCTTTTGTAATTTTCCTAAAAGTTGTCATATAACCACTTCTTGACACGTTAACCTTAGACTTGTTATTTTCATCTAAAATATTGTCTACACTATGCATAATTGACAACCACTTCTCAAAAGTAACTTCATTCATTATCATATATAACACTTTTATGGTATAAATTTTTTAAAAAATTTATCCTTATATTTATACAACCCTTTAGTATATCTTATTACCCAAAATATTATAAGATAATTTATCAATAATTATGGTATATCTCTTGCATTTGTAACACTAATTCTATGTATAAATTGTTGTACTCTTATTAAGCATTACATTGATAGCATACATCTCACAAGTTCATTATAAATGTAAAATTCCAATACATTCCATCAAAAACAACCTCATAATGACTAGTCAATACACTTGAGCAAGGATTAATAAACAATCCTAAAAGAAAGAAATATGCAATTACTATTGGGTAGAGCACTAAAAACCCAAATAATCTCTTTCTAGATTTTTTTCATAATGCCTAAATCTTTTAATGGGAACCAAGCACGAAAAGTTTGATTTTATAAGATAGTTGATTGACTAATTAAAGAAATATTAAAATATTTCAATATAAAGTAGAACTTATAAAATTATAGTTTTCAAGTTTAAGTTAATTTATTGAAAACAATTTTAACAAAATAAAATTTTCATGCTAAGAACAATTCAAAAGCTTGTTATATCAACATTCAAAAGATAATGATGATATATCAAAGTAAAACACAAAATTAGATGATCAATTTTAAAAATATATTTTAGATAGTTTATTTATCCAAAAATATTAAATTAACTTGAAAAAAAAATCTTGATATTTGATATAAAGGCATGTGATTATAATTATAAAATTATGATAGAATTAAAATACGTTTGAATGAAGAAAATTCAAATTATATTCTAAATAATTTATTGCATAAAAATATTAAAATTATAAATCAAAATGCATCTGAAAAGATTATTTATTTTTAAAAATTGATTTCAAGCAATTTCAAAATTAAAAGAATTGATATGGTTCAAAAACTGAAAATATATCATAAATAAGCTTTAACAAGAACATAAAGAATTTTTTTAATATAGACAACTTGAACTAAAAAATACTAATTATTTTTAAGATGCTTGTGTAATTTTTTTCAAATTAATTTTGAATTATTAAGATCATAAAAATTTATGTAAAACAAAAATTGGAGATCATAAATTAAATTGAGTTTATAAAAGTTATGCATTATTTGAACATAAAGTACAATCCTAGCAAAAGATATTATTTTGCAATTCTTTACACACATTTGTCTTATCACTATTTTGTTATGTGATTCAAGTCTCATATTTATGGTAATTAATGATAAACAATTAAAATATATTAAAATAATTACTATTAAATATTTATTATCATCAAAATCAATATAAGATTAATTAGATCTTTTATTTGGTAATGATAAGAACTTTTTTGTTAAAAGTTTTTTTAGTCTCCTATACTAAATTAATATATACATAAATGAATTAAATTATATCATTTCAATTTCTCTTAATATGAAGTAAAATTGCAATCTTTAAAGTGATTTTATAAATACAATCTAATTTTTTAAATGGGACCAAAGTTTAGTAATTGCTCCTAAGGCCAACCAAACAAATACTTTATTCTATGAGAGAAAGAGTCTAAGATATGATCATCAAGAAAAATTCTAGATACATCAAAGATGAGTTCATACATAGCATTTGAAAGACTTGGTAATGTCTCGAAGTAGCTAACCTCTAAGGATGATTGGTCATTTGTTACACAACATATCTATCAAATGCATACATCTCAAGGACCAATAAACTTCCATAGAATCATTGAAAGTTTTTGAACACTTTTGTTATTGTAAACTATGGATATGTACTCTAAAATGAGATAAACTGTTTTATTATTCTAAGTTGTATTCTCAAGTGGCTCTTCAACTCTATTTCAAGTGTTTGCAAATTATTTACGACAATGTATGTTATTTATTAAATAATTTTTATACCATTTTGTATGAAAAGTGATTTTTTTCATATAAAAAACGATCTTGATTATTCCTTGTGAAAAGGAGGATCGAACAAAAGATGCAACAAAGAGCAAGCAAAGCGTGTGCTTTAACTAGCCGAAAGCTACTCGTTATATATGCCTTACTCGACCTCTTTCCCTCACACGCGTGCGCATATATAACACCACAGCGGCTAATAGCAATAATCATGGCATGGGCAGCCCTGCCCTACGTGGGCCGGTGCTCGAGCAAACCTCCAAACTCCACCCACCATTAAAGACTCAAAGATCTCTCCCTCTCTCTCTCTCTCTCTTCTGTTTCGTTAGATGATAAGTTATCCAATGTGTTGTGCTTCATGAGAGGGCAGAGGACAGACCATGGGGTTTTCTTCCTCCTTTCCTCCAAGAGACTGCTGTCTTCGTCGAAGAGAGGTCTCATACACTAAGAATAACATGAGCACCCAACTGTGTCATGTCGAATGAGGACCATCTTTGTTAGGTCCTCTCTTCGTATTCTTTAGTACGCCATGAATAAAGCTTGTAGGCAAAGACAGGTGCGAGGGCCACCAGCTTAAGCATGCCATTACTGAAAGGTAATCTGCTGGGTGGTTGGAGGTAGAATTTAGGACTGTGGGTGGACGCCTTAAAGCACGACAGAAGTGGTGCTTCCACTTGATGAGGTGTGCAATCTGATTGGGGTTAGTCAAGACTAAGGCCCAGTTGATTAGGTCATACGTTGCAAGTTGTAGTATAGCCGAAGTCGATGTGTTTGATTATATTACACAATGTTGAACCTATTAAACCCAAATCCTAATGGTACCTTCAACAAAATGCTAAGTAAAATGTACCTCCACTCTATTGAAGTTTGACTCGTTATGATTGATTAATCTGGCAATTTGGCTTGGTTTTTAGCGAAGGGTCGATGAAAAATGGATCGGGATGTGAGCAACTAAATTGGGACTTATAAAAAGGGAGGATTTTGCTTTGGGAGAGAGGTTTAGCATTTCTTTGAAGAAATTGAAAAAATGTTTTAGTTCTTTTGTGAGAATTTTAGATATTGGGTGACCAAGATATCATAAGATTTTTCTTATGATAATTGTTTTATTATAAATAGGAAAAGTCATTTTATTCATTATGAGTATTGTATTGTTATTTTTGCTTCCCAAATTTTGGTTATTAAATAATTGAAATCATACAATAAACCAAAATTATTGTTAGCTTTAGTGATTGTCATTCCTCTTTCATAAGTTGCTTGCAAGTGGGACTAGTAACCTCCCACCACTGTCACCTCAGACAATGTCGACATACATGAATCATTTACGTCAATCTACGTTGTCGTAATTCAAATATATCTTATTATTTTATTTTTCAATTCTATTTCTAACACCTAATCAATCAAAGATGTTACAACAAGTGGCACAATGCTAATTGACTCTTTAGTCAAGCACTGATCGACTCTTATAAAAGCGAGGGCAAAAGGTGATGGGTGATACCATAACCTTTTATAACCATTGGTATCACAGTTTCTCACATTAGTTAGTGGACAAACATAACACTTCAAGCAAAGTAATAAGCATAAATTCGTTATTATTAGTCGTTGACTATAGACCAAAGCATTGTTTAAAAGGCAACTTGTAGATAGTGTAAATTTGAGAAATCTTTTAAATAATCAAATAATTATCGATTGTTATTCTCTTGTCAATTTCTTATTTTAAGACACGAGTGTATACTAGATTTTGATCCCACCTCTTTCTCCTAAATCAAATAATTCTTATTTCTCATCGCCTTTCTCTATCAAAATAATTTTTCTTATTCTCATGAACCTCTGATTATAGCTTACTGTTGATAACGCTCCACTAAATTGACCTTAATTGGAGGTGCCATTAAATTCATTAGAGTTTTGCCAAACATTCAACCATGCCCAACTTTCTCATCCACCCTCCCTCTCTCCCTTGATTTTTTACAAATCCTTCTTATCAATTGTTGTCATCAATGGCCACGAGCAAGCAATAACCATTGGTTCATTTACTAGACAATTTTAATCGTATAATATATCTTTATAAGAGTTATTTTTCATAGCAAGAAGTTGGCCTTACTTTTTTCTAGAGTTAAAAAATGATAAACTAACCTCAATTAACTAATATAAATATTCATGTGTGCATTAACAACTTTATGACATATAGGAATCATACATAAATGAAAATTATAATATGTAAATGATTAAATTTAAAATATACATAAACAAATTATTTATATTATCAATGACATATTTATATTTCATTGACGTTATCCATAATATAATAAGATATTATAATAAGATAATGCTATTATCATCAAAGAGATGTTTATTACATGCTATTAATAAAAAAAGTGTAATGTCTTAAATGTATCATCTCTAAGAGACTAAAAAATTGAGATTTTAGAAAAAATCAAAATATTTTTTAATCAAATTTTACCAATTTTCCTACATTGACATGCACATGAATTGTGGTGATGCATAGAATATTGCAGCATAGTCTAGTTTTAATGGCTGATGTTGTCAAGAATGTATCAAACATCCAATGATTTCAATCATGACATCCAAAACAACAAAATAATGCCATCAACATCATTCGCAAATGAATTCTTCTTCCATTCTCTCCCCTTAAAGATCACAACACATGCCCCCAAACAACATCACTTGAAACAAAAACATGCATACAACATATCACAAACAATGGCTCCTAAGATTAACCTGATGCAAATAACAATATTCATCCTTCTCCGGCCACCTTCCGTGGAACCCAAATCCATGAATGACCCATCAGATAACCTTCAAGCTCCTTCCGTTGTAACTTTCTTCTTCTCCTCACCTTCTCCTAGTTCAACGTCCTCTGCTTCATCCTGTGCTCCGGTGATCAGAGTCTTCAACCTGGACTCGCTTCCTTTGCCCCATAGAACCAGGTAGAGCCCAACAACAATGACCACCGAACCCAATCCACTGAATCGCACAAATTTGGGTCATGTTAACCACATTACAGTAGATTTAAGGTCAAAAAAAGATCAAGAGATGTGGTTTGAGCTCACCTGCCAACGTACAGCTTCTCGTCAAGCATGGCCCAACCAAGAACAGCAACAATTACCAGAAGAAGAGGGCTGAACATGGACACGTAAAGCGGCCCCCTCTTCCCTATGGCCCATGTCATCAGCGACACCGAAAGGCCCGATCCCACAAGCCCCTGTTCCAATAAGGACGAGTTCAAACGTTATAAACAAACGCTTTCTGTGTTCTGTTTGGATATCGCGTTTAAGTAAGCAACTCTGAACTCACAATGTATAGGACAGAAACGAGCCGAATGTCGAGCCCCAGGGCCCACCGCGCCATGTCCCGCTCCACGACGGCGCCGACGAGAAGGCACTCGACGGCGGCCATGGCGCAGAGTAGCGCCGAGCTGGTGTACGGCACCGAGAAGGACTTGCTGACACGGGCCTGCAGAATAAACCACACCGCCCAAGCGACGCAGCTCCCGACGACCAGCATTGCTCCCACAGCCTCGCCTCCGGTACCAGAAGCGGGGGTGCCGCCTTTCACCGCCGCCTCCTCGGCGTAGCGCCAGTGGATCCTGGAGGGCGGGACGCGGATGAGGGCTCCCTTGTAGAAGGTCATCAGCATGGAGCCGCCGACGCAGAGCGCGGTCCCCACCACCTTCGCCTGCCCCGACCTGCTCCTCATGTCCGCCGTCTCGATCCTGCGTGCGTTACAAATCAGAACCAAGCATGCAAGGCCCGCCGTGTGTTCGATGGCCGAGATCTTGTGCTCACCTGAAGGGGACGGCCATGATGAAGGTGAATGCCGGGAGGATGTTCGTCAGCGCGCAGGCGATCGTCGGAGTCGTGTACTTGAGACCAATGAAGTATAGGAGCTGGTTTAGCGTAGCCCTGCACGCAAATTTGTACATAAATATATTTGCATTCAAACCATAGGTTTTCTATCATTTATATCAAATAAACTTCTATAAAGGACCAAACCATGTTGCTGGTTTTATTCACCATGTTTCCAACCACTGCTTAAAAAAATTAATAAATAAAAAACATTTTCTGGTAAATTATTATAATTAACGGAAAAAGGATATGCGTTTCGAGAAGTGCATGCCAACAAAGGAAGTTTGAGTTACGAACCCGAAAGTGGAACACACCAAAATCTGGAGGAGGATTCCGGCACTAATCTTGACGGGGCTTTTCCTGCAAGCGGTTGGCGGTAATTAATATTACCAATGGCTTTGCAGATGACTAATTACTTCATTGAATGAATAACCTACAATTAAATGCTACAGCTGGATGCCAACGGAGCAGATTTTGACACGTGGATGCGATGATCACAAAATTAATATATTTTTTAAGAACCAAGTATTTTTCTGTCAAATTATTTCAATAATAATTCATCATAAAACACCTCTCGAAGAAGAAGGCGACGGGGGCGAGGGCAATGGTGGCGATGATCTGGCGGTAGGCGATCAAGACATAGGGACTCATACCGGACTCGAGCGCCAGCTTCGACACTACGTTGAGCCCTGCGAATCCGGCCTGCACCGCCACCATGGCAACCGCCGGAAAGAACCCATTTACGCCGCCGGCCGCCATTGTATAGACCTATCGTCTTCTTTCTCTCTTCCTCGGCGGTTGTTCTGATGTTAAGCGAGGCATTGTGGGCTCATTTATATATACATAGAAAAGAAGCGTGACGTGAAGGAGTGCTATGTGCTGCTATTGGCAACTGAAAGCGCTTGTCTTTCTTGCGTGATGTAAAGCGTCTCTTCTTCGTCTGGCATCCACCGGGCCTCGTTTGTATCCCATGGGAGGGAGTTACAACTTATTACTTGTTTCATGGTGGCTAAGTTTGGCTCGTTGCTTTGGGCATGCATGAGTTTGGGTCAATGCCAAATAGGGCTGCGCCAATGAGTTGGTCAACAAGAAAAATTTGGTTACTTTGGTTTAGCTTTATTTGATTTCATGGCTCCATCGTTTCGGTAAAAAAAAAAATAATAATATTTTTATTATATTTTTTTATTTATCTCAGATAATTTTTTCTATTTATATATATTTTTATATCAAAATTTACTGTAATTTATCAAATAAATTTGCATCTTAATAGCACAAACTCACCTTATCAATATCACTACATTGACATTGTACCCATTAACAAAACCTAAGAAAAATGAATTTAGAAAGCTCTTTAATGTGTGTTTCCAAACCTCTCATAGAAAAATGATGAAGCAAATGAAGTAGTAGAAGAAGAAGCATTCCTTCTATATATTTTTCTAATAAAAAATTAATATTTTTTTAAGTAAATTAATTTATTTATAGAGATTTATTGATGTTCATATTTTTAAACTTTCTCAAAAGTTAATTGAACATTTCAACATAAAGATAGAATTTTTGAACTAGCCATTAATTTGAACATTGTGCTTATTGGATAGTCCATTCTTTCTATTGCACTTGAGTTATTTAATTTTAACTTTTAGGTTCATCTGTGCGTTTATCAAAAGATTTGACCAGCTTTCAACAAAACTCTCATTTTAGCTTTATTTATTTTTCATATTTATCAAACAATTTGATCCATAATCCAATGTGCCATAAGAATAAGCATTTGAATCTTATCTAATAGTTCAATAGTTCTCCATATTTATATTTTTATATTACCTTGAGATTTGTCCAATAAAGGTCATAAGTTATTCAAATTATTATCTTGTATCGGGAGTCATATTTGATAGCATAGTGCAATGGAGAGCAAGACAAACTTGTTGGCAAATTGCTTGTAGGTAATTTGCCAAGAAAATCATACGCAGAGAAATTTTTGTGGAAGATCCACCCAATTCGATCCATAGGATTCTTTAGTGTGTTTAGCTTGGATTACATAAGTGTGTTATAGCAATGACCTAAGGTGGCCAATTTTGAAAGCATTGGATTATAGTTTTGGCAATTTTATAGACAACTCGTCTTAATTTAAGAATGTTTGTTTATTTATAATTTTTTTGATAAATTGAAAAGTTCGTCGTATCATCCTTATCATCTTGGAGTCAAGACTCTTTAATGAATCTAACTATAATCGTTCTTTTATTAAATTTTTAGTGGTGTCATAAGAAGAAGACCAAGATCAAAAACCTTATATAGTAACAACAATTGCACGATAAAAAACCATATGCAAAACATTATTAGAGTTTATTTTGGGTTATTCTTACTATTATCCTACGATATAATGCATTATTCTAACTATTTATAACGAATATTTCGATTGAAAGTAAAATTGTTGGAATTAGTTTTGAATTGACAAATTTGAAACGAAGTAAAACTCTTTGGATTTGAAGTTCAAGGGTTGTTATGCAAATTTTATATTCAAAATTTTGAAATTGAATCTAGAACATTTCCTTTTGGTTGATATTTTTTTATGTAAAAGCCATACAAACAACAAGGTATCTCTCCTTGGACCATCAAAAAGCCATTGATGTTAATGATTGGGATTTGATGGTCCCTCAAGTCCTCCAATGCTTCACTTAAAATACTAGAGTTTGCCAAGCAATCTTCTACATATTATTTAGTTTCATGTTGTCACTTCTCCAATTCCATTGCAATACCATTATAGTTGCCGTATGATCATCCACTTAATCATTGCATAATGCTTGTTGCAAGTTTTTGCCACCAATAATGAATGAACTTCAAATTGAATACGTTTGTTGTCCATATATATATTCATTTTTGTCAAATTTAAGCTTGAAACTTAACCTTTTAAGATGTGATTTAAAAAAATTAAGAGAAAAATTACAAAAAAGTTAATATATTTTATTGTTCCAATAATTATTTTTTTTTTCATATTTGAGAATATTGTTTGAAGACTTTCCCGAGGAGATGTTTGAATCCCCATAGTCTAAGGATTTCTTGCAAAGTAATTTTCTTCATCTAATTTTCTTTTTTCAATCTACCTTTTAATATTCTCAATCGTATTTATGTGAGATTACTTTGTCAATTGCAACAAATGGCATGCATAAGCTATAAATAACATATAAGAGTTGGCATAACTTTCCTCATCTATTAAGAAACAAACTCTCCAAGCATTTGATATCTTCTACTCTTCATTCTCTATGGATATTGCTAATGTCGTGAATGCTTTACTCCTCATGCATTTTTTACAAGGTCACATACATCAACAACATCCTATACTATTAACATGTGAAACTTAATGTTGAGTTCCTAGGTAACACCCAAGATTGAAGAGTGTCAGGAATGATCACTGGATGTCCCAGAGATGAATCATCATAAGAAGTAAATCTTAACAAGTGTTTAAATGAAATAATACATTGATGAATAGCTCTATATTAATTGTAAGATGAAATAACTCTATGATTAAAAATATTAGCATTGATTGATATTCAAGAGAAAACCATTAGAAAAAAAGTGAAGACAAGAATTTTACAGATGTCGATACAAATGAACAAGTTCTTTCAATTTTGGAGTCGCTTACATATGAAAAAACATTTAAGGAAAATATTGAAAATAAATATTAATTTGATACTCTTGATTTTTATATAAATTCTTGGAATGAACTGACCCTACATTATATTAGTAATTTTTTTTTATCACCATTTTCGTGAATATAGATTTGCTGAAAAGCTCTGTCAAGCAAATCCGAATTCCATCCAGCCGTCAGATCCAAGAGCCGCCACGGTTCACCGGTTGACGGGCGAACCACACGTGTGAGGCAGCAAACAGCAAAAGGGAAGGCAAAAGGCAGCTGTTTTGCACTGCAATGATGAGAATTAGTAGCTAAAACATTCAATCCTTATCCTCTCTGCATGGAAAATATTTTTTAAAGATTAATTTATGCTTTGGTGAAAAAGTGTTATATGTAATCTAATGTTTTGGTTGATTACTTAAAAAAAAAATAGGAACGATTCTTAGATAGTGGCTATGATGGGTTGTGGATGATGGACATGGATAGTGTACGATGACAACGATGATGATCGAAGGCAATGGCAATGGCCAATCGATATTTGTCCACCTTTGAAACAATTTTTTTATGATGAACTAATCTATTTTCTAATATCATTAAGGTAAAACAATTGAAATCTTATGGGATACGCAATTTTATGTTTTGATTGTTTTTTAGTTTCTGTCATGAATCTTATAAAGTAATGATATCTAAAAGGTGCAATTATTTGTTTAGATTTGCATCTAATGATAATGCTTGTGGATAATGTTTTTATCCTAAGATGACTTAAGTTTGAAGACCTTAGTGTTATCCTTTGACATATTACGAAGCAAAAAAATCAAAGCTTTCACTAAGGTTTACTCATCGAAGGAATATGGATACAAATTATTTAATCTCAAATTGATCTAGTTGTGTCTGAAGACTAATGTCATGTCTCATGTGTCTTTTCTACTTAATATGATATATAATCATAAATAATTAAGTTAAATTAGAGTATATAATCAATATAGAGGGCACACATCTAACACTTAATGAGAATGATAATATACTGAATTTAAAGCCATTGTTTAAAGCTAATTCTCATAAAATAAAGAAATATCTAAAATAGTACATGCATACTTGCTAAAATAGTATTTCAATATTAACACGACAGATATAAACTGAAATATATAATATATGATATTTTTTAAAGATATTTCTCTATAATAATATCTTAATATAAAATAATAATAATAAATACTAATAAAAATATGACATTATAGTAATACTCATAATTCAAAATATCATAGATAAATAATGAGTTTTGTATCATAAATATCTATAATTAAATATCTAATATTATTCATATAATGATAAAACTTTCTTTTATAATATATTTTAATCATTATCTTTTTTATTATTTTTACATAATTTTCATATTTTTAATATTATAAGATTTAGACTCTTTAAATGATTGTAATCCCACATTCATAACTCATCTCTATTTGCATCTCATTATATTATATCTTAACTTAAGTTTATAAGCACAACGTATCTGGTCAACCTTAACAATCATATTATGTCTTTAAAGCATTATGTTCTACACAAAATATTAATGATAGCTAAGAACAACTTAATCATATCATCTCTACCTATCATATTTTACACAAAACACTAGTAGTAATAAAGGAGGTATTTGCTGCTATCTCATTGCATCGTCTACAATGTTTATCATGACTTACACCATGTGTCAGATGCCAATCATATATCCTCAAACTTATACAATAATATCTTAGGTAAATCATATTTTTTTCTTCTTTGTTATTATATCATGGCATCAAATCAGATCATGTTATATCAAATTATATCATAACATCATTATAGATGATGTACACATTAGACTTATGTAATATATTATATCATTTATTCTATCTATCAATTCTTGGTATGTCGACAAACTATAGATCAGAGATGTGATTGTGAAACCCATCACAAGCTACCTCCAACTTGCATATTAATAAACTTAAGATATCTATTAAAGAGAGATTTAACTTTTTTATATTTCAATTTAAGTTTTTTTACTCATAATTTAATCATATTAATAAATCAAATAATTGAGATTAAAAAGATAAGATAACATGACTAGTAGTTACAACTCTCTGCAATTTACAAATCATTATTTAGAAATTTTATAACAAAAGTCCTTTTTAGAACATACCAAAACGCAAAGACTCAATTAATAATTTCATACATTATAGTCATTATAAGATTTAGATTATGATTATAATCACATCTTCATAACTCAACCTTATTTGCATCTCATTATATTATATTTTTAACCTAATTTTATAGGCATGACATATATGGTTAGCCTTAATAATCATATTATGTCTTTAGTGCATTATGCTCTATACAAAATATTTGCAATAGCTAAGGACAACTTAATCATATCATCTCTACATATTATGCTTTACACAAAGTACTACTAGTAGAAAATGAGGCATTTGATGTCATCTCAAAGTATCGTCTATAATGTCTATCAAGACTTACACTGCATTATATGTCATTCATATATTCTACACTTATATGACAATATCTTAGGTAATCACATTTTATCTCTTCTTTGCTATTATATCATAGTATCAAATCAAAACATGTTATATCAAATCATATTATAATATCATTACAGATGATGTATAGTGCTTATGTAATATATTATATCATTCATTCTATCTTTGCTTTTCTTTTCTTTGTTCTTTACTATCTTTCTTTATTTTTTATTTGTTAATATATTTATCACATAAAATACATTATGTACATATAAATATTCTATTCAAGTAGAATATATAATATCATATAATTTATATATCATAATTAATATTAGAAAATATATGCATAAGTAAAGGATGTCAAGTTAACAAGCTTAATTATATAGTGTTATTTTCAATCAATCGGAGGTAAATGCCCTTGAAAGATCATGAGCTTGATTAGGAGTGGCATTGAGACAATCTAATTATAGAGAAATGATGCAATGAGTATTAGGAAAAAAAGAACAGCTCAAAAGAACATAAGATTTATCATGAAAAATCCCTTAAATAAGGAGAATCCATATTATTGATATGTTAGAGATGATTTGCACTATAACTTAGTGCATTATAAAGTATGATATGTGGAATAAGAGTTTCTTTTAAGTCTTTATTTCTTAATACGAGAATTTAAGATAGAAGAGAAGACTATCTATCATACCTTAGTTTATTGACAAACTATATAGATCAAAGATGTGATAATGGAACCCATCACAAGCTAGCCTCTAACTTGCATTTTAATAATGCTAAGATATCTATTGGAGAGAGAATTATCTTTTTATAATTCAATATAAGTGTTTTTGACTCATAATTTAATCATAATAATAAAGCAAATAATTGAGATTAAAGAGACAAGATAACATGACGAGTAGTTACATCCCTATTTAGTTCATCATAATTTAGAAATTTCATAACAAAAGTCTTTTTTAACATATACCAAAACACAAAGGCTCAATCAATAATTTCATGTATTGTAGTTATTATATCACATTGTTCAAGTTCAAGCCTCAGTTCCATACCCATCAAGTGTTAATGTACTTGTAATGTCAAAAAATGTAGGGTGGGCAAACTTTCAACTTCCATTTTGACTCAAGAGTGATTTATGTTAGCTCAAAAATACACACTCACTAGTGTCGTATCAGTCCTATTCAAATTTAAAGACGTACCTGAGTTGAATCTTATCTTACTTAGTCTTTTTTGTTAACCATGGAGATTGATTACAATGCTCTATTTGTTTATGGTTATGTCTACTATTTTTGTTATATTCATCTAAACATATTTCATAGTAAAATATATCATTATTGATGTCAATTTCTATGCATGTTTCGCTTATTATCATTAATCTTCTATCATCATTTGATCAATTATTGGTCCTAATCACTGCTACCTAGTTTCCTAACATCACCTAGTCACTTGCTATCACTAGGCCTCCCGCAACTCCCCAACTGCCCATCATCTCCTCGCTGCTCATAAGCTACCACCCTTTGGTCATCGTCGACGGCCGTTATTCCTCTCATTCACTACAAGCATCCTAGTCGCATCGTCATTGATCTATGTTCGTCATGTTACATAATTACATATTTTTTTCTTATATAATAATTTTTTCATGTATTTTTATATTTGTATTTAATGTAGTTGATCCTCTTAGAATTAATGTTATAGAATTCTAATGATCTTTTAGATTCTCAAGTGATTTAAGTCTAAAATTATCTTTTCTTATATATTTTATATTTAATATGGTTGATTTACTCAGAATTAATATCATAAAATTCTAAACATATTTTGTAAATTTTAAAATGATTTAACTGCAAAATTATCTTTTTCTTTGCATTTTTTTTGCTTTTTCCATGCATTGAGCTCTCTTTTGTCTATAAATAAAAGATGCTTCCTCATTATAATGTAGTTATTGATGAATAAAATTTTTCTTATTTATGTGATTCCACATTTGTGAGCAAAGAGTGTGCACTCAACTCTAGTTGGAGAGATTTTAATTTTTTTTCTTATGAGAGACAAGCATCAAAGATGAGAGATTTTCTACTAAGAGAGCCAGTAACCAAACAAATTTTTACTTTTGTTAACACCCATAAATTTTTACCCATCATTTTACTTTTTTGATCCAATCACCAAACCACCACTCTTTTCAACTAGGCTCTAGATCCTAGCCTACCATCTTGCTACTCCTTTAACCAAACTATCTCACAAATCTAAACCTCCACCTCGTTGCCCTTTTCCACGTTCAGTGCTCCACACGTAAACTCTATAGGGAACCACATGCCACCAAAAAAGGTGTACCCTTTTTGTAACTTTTATTTTCTAAGTGATAATCTAAACTTAAGGTTGCTCTTTTTTTTATTAAAGTACTTCGCATAGAGTTGGTCTTGAAGTCTTTATTTTATTTGTATGAAATTGGATTTGATAAAGTTGTTTAGTAAGATTTTATGCTTAACTTTTAATGTGTTGTCGCTTACTTAATAATTCACATTACAAATTTGGAGACTAATATTTGAATAATTATAAAATATCATATAGTAATTTAACTCTAATTAGTGTATGATGTCTTTTAATATTTTTTAATAATCTGTTAAATATCTCTAATATTTTAGGCTCTAAATTAGATCCTCATAGAAATCTAATCTATCCTACGTCACATTTAGTTATGCCTTTAATAACATCACAAAAGAAGATAGTGTTCTGATATGATAATTTAATAATTTGACCAAATTATATCTTTTTTGTGATGTCATTAAGAAGAATTCCTTTTGCTTGGCTTTCTGCTTGATTGTTACTCTTGACCATTGATAAAGAAATTGAAGATGCGTTTCTTTAAAAACTCTTTAACAAATAAAAAATTTCAAGGAAAATGTATCCATCAATCATATCATCCTTCATATGACTTAGAGAAACAAATCATTGAGAAATAATGTAGAAAATAAAGCAAAAGAAGTGTGGCTCAACAACCCAAGTTTTATCATGGATAGCTTTAAATTAGGGAAACCACACCGAGAATATCTTTACTATATCTTGGTGGATAACAAATACAATGATTCAAGGTTGAAGAAAAAGCTCTCTTCTCATAGCTCTCTTTTTCTTCTGAATCTTCTTCCTTCAGTTTTACTTGTCCCCCCACAATGAATTTTTCTTGTATTACTCATATAAAGAACTGAGAAGAAAGAAAGGAGGGTTACTCACAGCCTTAGACCATATCATGTTCTGGCACATCACATATGACATACCTGGATACATGTTATGGAATTGGGACAAGTTGAAGTCCTTTTCAGCTGTGATCATGATATCCAGATCAAAATACTTACACACATAAATAGTTGGAATTCAATATACCCTTTTTGAGATTAACAAAATTGATGATAAATTTGATTAGGAAACAATAATTTTCTTTCGATTCAGACAACCTGAACGAGTATTTCTTGATGAAGAACCAAGGAAGTGGTAATTTGATCCATATGCGTAAGAGGTTACATTGCTTTCTTAGGTGAACATATGGTATGTCCCAAAATGGATTCATTGAGGACAAGAGGCGAGACAACGAAAGACAAGACCTAAACATAAAGAACATTGCTGTTTGCAAGCAAACTGAGAGTTACAGGTTGCAATCACCTTTCTACATAAAGGATAAAAAAGTGAATGCTAAAAGGCTTCTTTATAAGAATATTCAAAGAATAGGTAACTGCTGTTATGGAATAGGAAAACGCTCTCGAAGCCATGAACTAGATTGACAGCTAATGTTCAGAAATGCCCCAAACATGCTGGTAAGAAGATGATTAAGTCCTCTGCAGGTGGAAGACGGCCAAACTAGCTTTTAGCATGTCTCAGCCAAAGTTTTCAACCGTAAAAGAAACACAGGTCATCTTCAAGAAACACAGGTCTTTCTCAAGAGCTCACTGAAACAAGAAGTTTCCCCCTTTTTACATTACAAGTTTTAGCTGAATGATAGAGAGGATTTCTGCTTTCAAAAGAAAAAGCATTCCCTTTGTCAGTTATTAGTTTTTGGTTTCCTTATTCCACTGAGGGTTTTGGTTATTTTAAATTATTTTTAAAATAACATTTAAATATTCAAAAATGAAAATAATATGAAAAACATTTGTAAAAATAATGGTTTTGGCAGAAGCCATAACTTGTCAATTACAGTTTTTTTATTGATTCTATCTATAATAGATTTGAAATTAATCAAATTGGTTGTTCCAACTGAAGTAGAGAACCATGATTCCAACTTGAATTCAGATATCTTGCATAAAATTTATTAAAAATATTAAAATACAAAACAAAAATAAGATGATAGGAATTCTTCACTATTTGAGAATAGTAGCTATTACAAAAGGGTATGGTAGTTGCATCGTATAAGCTTAATATATGCATGAGGATCCAAGTAAATTGTTACCTCGAAAAGGATGCATTTTATATAGATTTCTCACATGAATATTACTCGATTTTAAAAATATTGTAACAACAACAATATATATATTTCAAGAAGGCATTGGAGTGATTGAAAGGGTTCTCATCTAATTAGTGGTCTCTATTGTACTTGGGAGGAACACTGGTCTACCATTTTCCCAAGTGAGAACGATAGAATATCATGATATTTTAAGGGTTTTACTATATCGTTGGCATGACTCATCATAAAAGTAGTGACTACTAAACAACAAAAATGACTATATTATTATCGATTTTAATTTTTTCATGTATTTAATAGCTATTAACGACATCTCTTGAGTTTGAAAAAAGTAAAAAGCGACTTCTTTTGCTATAAAAATTAGTAGTTTCTTAAGAAGGAATCTCTTTGGCAATTATTCTTCTGTTATGATTTTCTTCTTCTTGTTATACATAATGTTATTCTCTTTTGATATTACCTTGTATTGTATTTTCTTCGTTCCCATAGTTATGAATAGGAATGTCTTATTACAATCTAATTCATTCATATTGAATCTTGAGGCAACCATCCCCTTCGTTGTTTTTTGCTGGTTAGATTTGTACATAAATTGTTATGTTTTCTCTTTTTTTTTTCTCTCGTCCTTTTTCATTATTTTGTTTCTCTTTTGTACAACTATAACTCTTATATACATCCCCTCGATTAAGCTCCTACTTGTTAGGATGCTTTTTGATTCAAAATGGTCTATTACTTCCAAATATGCATTCTTCAGATCACATGACAAGTAATTTTATCATTTACCAATGCTTCTTACAAAGGATATATGTAACATTTTCCAAGTTAGATTAGTCTTAGCATTCAACATGGGATCCCCTTTTTAAGTGCAATGTTAGCTTTAGAGTGGCCTTTTTTGTGGCAAAAGTGGACTTTATATGTTGAAGCACACCAAAACTTTCTAGCTATTAGATACTTGTGTTGTTATTTCTTTCACTTCTAGTTACATTGTGTACTTTGTTCATGTTTAATCATTTTTGTACCATAATGACATTAAGGATATATCTAGACAAGTTGTAGATGATAAACTATCTTAGGAGGGTGAAAAGATCCCTCAAAAAGATGCTCGATAGTCCTAGATTAGTAGGAAAAAAGAAAGAGAGAAAAGAAAAACAACACAATTGGAAATTGAAAGATGTCTTATTTTTTTAAATAGGAATAAAGAGAAACAAAAAAAATAAGAAAGAGAGTTCGAACAATTTTGAATGCATCCTATCGAGGTGTTAAGGTAATGCAATAAAACAATATGTTTGATGGTCATATAAGAAACTTGTGAAATACATTGGTTTGCTTTTATGTGACATTTAACCGTCTTTTTGAGACCACGAAATTCCTTGACTTTAGAACCCATTTTTTTTTATAAAACAAAACTTAATTTAGAAAATCATTTTTATTAATCAATATATGAAGACCCCATCTAACTAATCTATGATAACTAAAAATAATTAGTACTAAATATAAACAAAATCACTTATGAAGGCACAAATCTTATATAGAAACTTGAGAGTAAGACAAACAAAAATTCTATCCAATAATAATAACCATTATATTATTGCATAATATAAGACATTTGTAACATAAAATCAAAATAAAAAGAATCTTAAGTATAGATACACAAAACGTCTAAATAGTAACCTTACTTTATCTATATACAAGTTAAACCATAATCTTCAAAATCTCAGTCGACTAATAACAAGATCCTCATCTATAACATCAAAATCTCTACTCTTAGTACAATAAAAACATGATATGTGATGAAACTAGTAAGATTTTAAAGAGTTCAAGAATTAAATCATATAAGATAATAAAATATAATCATGATGTAATCAAATAAAATAATATTTCAATGATAAAATAATAACTAACAACCATATAATAAAATAATAAACCATAAGCATTGGAAGGAAACCCATATCCAAAACCATAATCAAATAAAGCATGAGAATGTATTTTTTGGTTCAATTATATTTTCAATTCTTAATATATTACATTTTATTACATTTTATTACATTTTATAAAGCCTAATTTTTTATCTAACCATTAATTTCTTGATCAAATAATAATCATATTTGTATATAAATGTTCTTTTAATGGTATACGTCCATCCAATCATAAAACAAAGATAATGTTTAAAGAAAATTATTTTTATTTTTTCCCATTCTATTTCTAATACATATCCATTTATGTATCATATATATATATATATATATATATATATATATATATATATATATATATATATATATATATATATATATATATATATATATATATATATCAAGTTATGCATCTTATATTTCTGCAACTAGTAGCACAAATAAAAATACAAATAAAAGTTGTTTTCTTAATAACTTTGATTTAAAACATCTGCAAATAGTAGCAACTAGAAGCAAGTCTGCAACTATCTCTCTCATAACATTCTTAACATCTCGTGTTGTATATCATTGTTATCTGAAAATGTTGGACCATAAAAAAAGCTAAGCCAATGTTAGCAGGAAAAAAAATCATATAGCATAAATACACCACATACATATTTGAGATCATGATATAAGTTGGGCTAGAAATCACATCATAATATGTACAAAATAATAAAGATAATCAATTCTTTTTTGATTTACCATTTTTGTTTCCATTTGAGTCAGTGGTTTTCATAGAAAACCAACAAGGCAATCCCTTACCTTATACGATGATCTTCCTACATAGTGGACTTCAAGAGCAATGAGACAAAAAACCCGCCAATTGAAAGTTTCTTACAATTACAAATCAAAAAAACAAGGATTGATCTACAGATAGTACCATTGAAATCTTTAGTTACACAAGAAAACAGGGAAATGTTTCCAATGTGGTCTCTCTAGATTGCTCAACAATGTAATTGAATGGATGAATTCTCCTATGAATTGTTTATCGGTGTGCAGTGAAGTAAACTTCTAGAGTATGATGAATAATCCCTACGGCAGAAGGTTAGGCACAAATTCCAAGTGGTGTTGGCTTATGATGCAGTACTGAAGCTCTCCACAGGCTCAGAGTCTTCAAGCATTGATGCTGCCTGGAAACAGTCCGCAGCATCGTTTAGTCTCCCATCATCCTTATGGATCACAGCCAAGAAGTACCAAGCCATCCTATTCGTTGGTTCGAGCCTTAAAGCATCAGAAAGTAATGATCTTGCTGCAGCCAGCGACTTGGAGCCTGACTTCCAAAGAAGTGCACCAATTGCCACCTTGCATGGTGCATGACTATCATCTATTTGCAGTGCATTGCTGTAGGAAGCCATGGCTAGTTTGGTTTGGTGAAGTGCTTCATGCATGGAACCTGGTTCAACAGAATGCCAAATGGTGGGATTGCGTTAATACTAAATTGAGAACTTCAAATTTCATATGATGCAATTCTCTTAATTTCAAATAATGGCTTAAAAGTGTGGAGAAATTACTAAGGCCAGCAAAGGATTATAAGCTTTAACAAAGCAATAGTTCATATAGAGGTAAGTATCTTCATTTTAGTAAGTAAGAAATATTTTAATCAATTTAACAAAATCCAGGTGACAAGCCTAGTTTTGATGATTACCTTGGATGTGAAGGGGAGAAGCAGAATATGGCTTCAACTCTCTGGCCTTCTCTAAACACACTTCAGCATCCTTCCAATGAGAAAGTTTGGAGTACAGATTTGCAAGACCTTGCCACACCTCAAATTCGCTGGACTTGTCGTCCTCAATCTACAAGTAAAACTTCAAAGTATATCATTTAACTTCAGTGGATTTGAGATGGATGACATTTTTCTTTTTTCCAATTCATATAAAGAGTACCATCAAAGCATAGAAGTAGAAAAACAATAGAAAGCCTGTTGGCTTAGTATTATTCACACGTTGAAATTATTTACATGATAATATTATTTAGTTAACAATATTATGTGTTGTGTTAATTCATATTGTTTGGTTCAAATGTCATTATTTCAACAAGCTTGAATGACCACCGAGCTATGTCTATAACAACAAGGTAACAGCCTAGAAATGAGAGATATCAGGATATTGGGGCAATTACCTCAAAAAGAACCATATCTCAAATGCAACCCAATTTGGGTGTCATCTTGAAATCAGTCTTTTAATGGCAAAATTGAAAACATATCTATTGTTACCTAATGATTTTAACAAACAACTAGAGTAAAAAATAAAAGAGAACACAAAAGACTAAACAAGCACATAGCAGAAAAACTTCTAAACTTTGCGAGTTCAGAGGACAAACCTGATGACTAAATCTAGATGATCCTGCTGACTTTCTTTGTGCCTGTATAAGAGCAAGCAAGATCCGGTATGTTTCTATCGCATCCATATGCGAAGACTGTGCCACTTTAACTTTTGCTTTGATTCTAAGTAGCTGCCCTTGCTCCAACTTTGCTGTCTCATCTAATGCCGCATCTGTGACAACTTCGGCCTCTCTGTACCTTTGCTGAGCAGACAAAATCAGTGCAAGCAGCCTCCAACCTTTTGGTATTGATCCACCTGTGGCATCAATAAACTCTTTTGCACAACTCAATGCTGCATTCATATTATGCTGTTCAGCATATTCAATGCCAAGGTCATATATAAGATCTGGGTTTCTGGGATCATCAGCAATTGCCTTTTCGAATGACTTCAGTGCTTCAGCTTGTAAACGAGATCTCTCAAGGTCAGAGGAAGCGCATTTGCCTTGTTTACCCAAACAAATCCCTTGAAAACAAAGAGCTACGCTTCTCAGATGCCCATTCTCTCCTTGTGCATTTGCTACCGCCCTCCGAGCATATTCTACACCCTCAGAAGCAAATAGAAAATCCTTGCTGCATATCTTAGCAGCCAATAAAAGTGCCACAAGGTCATCTGGTTTGTCATGCTTGTTTAAAGACTTCCTCAACAAATTTAAAGCAGTCGTGTCATCTCCAGCACCACTATAACAAAGAGCCAAAGTGTTCCACCTATCACACCGATGATACGTTCCAGGATTAAGCTCTTCAAATAGTTTTGCTAGCAAAGTAGTCTGGTCACACATACACAACGCATAGGTTAGATGCTCCATGATAGAAGGGTCCCATGGGATCTTGCCAAGGTTCCATTTCCTTAACAGTATCATCAAAAGCAAAATAGCCTCTTCAGCATTGTTCTTAGGAATGAACATACCATCAGTTTCTGTAGTCAAGTTGAGAGGACCAACCTCTAAGCCACTGTATAACAAGAATACAGCGAATCTTTTCTGTATCCTTGCACAGCTCTCATCATCCAAATTCCATTGGTTAAGAAGAGCATGCCGATAAGAATTAGCAGCCTCTTCATACTTTCCAGCTTGCTTCCACATTTCTGGCAGTAGCTCTACAGCTTTGGTTATGGTTTCTCGCAGCTTAGCATCCACTGTGACTTCCGAAGAAACGTTTTGAAACATCTTCTCCACGGCATCAAGTAAAACCTTGCATTCACGAGCAGCATCTGCAGCCATAATGCAAAGCAGAGTAAGTACAGCTCCTTTGTCATACGTGGAAAACAAAAATGACCAAATTTTGCAAGATACAAAGCTATACCGTTGGCTTTGCCAAGCTTTTGCATGGAAACAGCCTTCAAGTATATTGCTTCTAGGACAAGATTAGCACCAGGCTGGGAATTCACATTAAATGATTCACCACGAGAACGGCCTTTTCTTGAAGAAGGCTTTTCAGAAGGTAAAGTTTGCAATCTCTGTATTGCTGCTTCAAGGTCTACTCCATGAAACACACGAAGTGCAGCTTCAATGTTGCCTCTGTGATATTCAAGTCTCCCAAGAAGAGCCCTTGCCTCCTGTGATGTAACTTTAGGTCGTTAGACTCACATCAAGGCTCAGAACAAGCAAACTAATCTCATAAAGGTTGCAAATATGACAATGTATTGCTGTCGAAGGTTCAAAAAATCTCTGAGATGGCAAAACTAGCAAAAAATTTAGAGCTTCTCACATCAATTTAGTATTTTTCACTTTACTTTAGAATGCTCGATCAAACAACAACAATGATGACCACTCATTACTTCATCCAAAATTGATTTATATAATCATTTGAGGAGAAAAAAAGTTTCATAGGAACCATTAAAAGAAGAAGCGATAACCGAAGTACCAAAGGTTGACCAAACATCAATTGGTTAAGAGAGCTAAGCGTCTTTTAAATGATTTATCAGCTCAAGGAAAACTTCAGAAGAAAATTTGCTATCTAAAACATTCCCACGTTTTCTTCCCAAATCAAGCAACACAACTCGGGACTCTAGCTCATTGGTTACCGTAAAAAAGCAAGCCAATTTCGAAACGAATCCATGACTGATCCATCTTCTGGGATGACGGAATCATTTCTTATGATCTTGAATTACCAAAAGTCTTGATGTAGAAAAACTCTAGCAGACGAAATTAGAGATCGAGTTCTTGAGGCGCGTAAAATCCAGGGAAAAAAAATCCAGCTTTCAAATCCGCTTTCGAGAAGATCAGCAGAAGCAGCAAAAACGATGGTTATAAGACGTATTTTACAATAAGAAGAGAAGAATCCAAACCTCAAAATTAAGAGCAAGCCCCTCTCGCAGCGAGGACTCGGCCTCCTCGATGTTGCCCAGGTCGAGCTTGGCCTCGATCTCCGAAGCGTCCACCGAGCGGCCATTCGCGGATAACTCCCTCACTGACATAGGCATCTCCACGTCCTCCTCTACTTCCCCGTCGTCCACCCCCATTCGCTACTCCCAGCCTCCGCCTCCGCCGCCGCCGCCGAAGCCGCCTCCCTCCGCTCGCATCCGATCTGTGGAGAAGCGATCCCAAAACAATTCAGGGCCGGTCAGATAGAGGAAGGGATTGTCGCGCTCCGCACCTTGCGGAAAACGAAGAAGGGAGAATGGGCATGTTGGGGAGGGAAGACCGAGGTCTAAGAATAGGCAGCCGGCGCCCGTTATCGTGATGACGCAGCTCTGCTCTTTTATAGGTACAACTTCGGTCGCAAGGAGGAGCGCGAGGCAAAACAACTGGCGACCGAAGGCATGGCTGTTTTATTTGTCATATGTATATATATATATATATATATATATAAGGTAACATAAAAAAAACTGTGATTATTATCAGTAGAAAATTAGAAAATAGGTTTTGTTGTCTTTTTTAAATTATAAAAACGGCTTATTATCACAATAATGTTTAAAAAAAGACAAATAAGTAAAAGTTGAATTTAAATTAGTATATAAAGCCAATAAGTTTGTCATCACTAATTGTGTCTTTGACAAAAAAAAGAAAGAAAAAACTCTTTAATCATGTCAAACATTAAGTTAGTGTAAGTCAAATGATACAATATTATGTAGCTTATATGGTACTAAATTGAGATCTATCATGTTGGATTTTTTGTCATCATTCAATTTTGTGAGTTTTGTAAATGCTATATATAAGATGATGGAGAATGACATCATGAAACAATCGAATCGATTGCCCTATTTTTCATCAAATTAGTGCCTGAGTATAAGACTCAACAATGTCATAGCAAAATAAAGACAATGGTATAGACTTAAGTATCCTAAGGGGATATTGATCTAGAGTGCTTGCTCTTTCAAAATGATATCAATCCTCCTACTCGAAGGTGTCATTCCTTTCCCTTAATTATTGGTAATAGAAATGAGTACATAATGCATCATAGTTTAAAATTGTTTAAGGGCAACTCGAAGCCAAAAGCCATTTTGGGCATCATTTTCTAAGTTGCTTTTATATTATCATATGTTTTTCATATATACCTAAAATTCTATACAAATAAGAGGTTACCAATTATATAAGACCTTAGTGCTACATATTCATTCAATGATGAAAATTGACTTATAATAATTCATTAACATATATTGAATTATAAATTAAGAACATGGTTCATTAAGCAAAAAATATTTACATTTTTCTTAAAATTTTAAGAAATTATTCATAAGAAAATAGACAAAACTTCTTTAGACAAAGTATATCATAGAGCATAGTACTTAAAGTGGTTGGCGAATAACATATTGGTCAAAAGGAGATGTACAAAGTCGATGATCTACATTAATTTCATCGTCACAATAAGGTTTTACAAAGGATATATACCCACTCTTTGGGATCGATGATTTGGTCAACACAAGGGTAAAGCATCCATCATGAGCTTTGTGGGTGCATACATAGCATTGTTTTGTTGCATAAAACTTGTTGGGTTTTGATAATAGTTAAAAAAGTAATTTTTATAAGTATTTATTAAAAATGGAGTTTTAAAAAAGTGATTTTGGGAATAAAAACTATTTTTTAAATATTATGCTTTGATAAAAAAATTTTGAATGAATGATTTAAAAAAAAAAATGCTTCTTTTAGAAGCGTTGCCAAAATGACCACACGTCTTCAAGCATTGTTCAACGGTTCAACGGTTCAACGGGCGGCAAGTGGACGTGGCCCGGGAATTAACGGCAGAACACGGCGCTCGCAGACACTCCGACGGCGGTCGGGCCTTGCGCTATCCACCAAAACACCATTCTATGCTTGCAAGTATAAATCAATGCGCTTCAATTCGTCTACAGTTTGGTGGGCGCCGTGATCAATCTGCGTCTTGCCTCCTTTTCTACCTCTCTTCGCCTCCCCATTGTAAGGTTTGTCTCTATCTTTTGCCTTCTCTCATGAGATTCCTCTCCTTCTCTTTGGTTCTGTATTAGTCTCATTTGTTGGAAACTTGAAATCTATGTTATCGGATTTGGTCGTGAAGTGATTAAGTTTATCGGTTTCGTTTGATTCTTAGAGAAATTATCGAATTTTCCTGGAAAGGTCAAGTGGTGCTTAAAATTTTTATTCTATGCTGGGCCGATTGGAATTGTTCATGTATGACAAACTGGTTGTTTTTCTCCTGGATGCTGTTTTCTTCGAGGATTAAATTTTTTTCAGATCATATGTTCATCACACCTGGTTTTGGGTTGGGTTATAGTTTTGAATGCCTGTACGAATTTTTTTGTTAGTTTACTGATATGTATTAGATTAGGACTGTGGTAATTTCCTAAACCAAATCCAAATCCTGTAATGGACGAAATGTGCACAACAAAACCAAATTCCGGCTTTTGAAAATTCTAGAATTGTATGAAGATCATGGTATAGGACAAACACTTGAACCAAATCCCAATTTTTATCATGGGTCAGTTTCTTATACCTAATCTAGATCTTCATATACACCATTTTCATGTTCCAGAATCAAACCATGCTTAGTTCAAATACCCAAACTAAATCTAAATTCTAATGCGCATCAAATTTCTACTTAAAAAAGCTAAAACCCTAACCTTGAACATATTGCTACAACAGAACAAAATCTTGATTGGGGCCAAACTTTCAAAGTAAATCAAAATCCTTGAATGGACCAAATTTTTGAAGTGGATCCAATCCTTGGTGTGGGTCTATCATTGCACCATATGTGAACTTGGCTTAGGACATTCCTAGGATAGGCCAAAATTACAGCATGGGCCACATTCTAATGGCATACCCAAATTTTGGCTTGAACCAAATTCCTAATCTAAATATAAATCCTTGAAAACAATAGTTACAAAGTGCATAACTTACCAATCCTCTTTCAAGACTTTGCTATCTCTCAATGTTTCATCCTTAGATGATGGTTATTCATATTTCTTTTTTAACCATGATTGTTAATAAACTTCATTGAGTTTCATCCATCTGAGGAACTCTAATTTCATCAATCAATTCATCTCAAATCTCATGTTGCAATGGCCCAAATAATCCTTATTAATAAGAGTTCACTTATACTTACATGAGAAGGCTTCTTCTTGATAAACATATTTGCTTACAGACCAATGAATAAATAGAAAACTTCAAATCCAAACTAGATTGAACTTCAAATTTTAAACAAGTGCAGAAGCATTTAGAAACTATAACTTATACGATTATTTTTCTCTTGATGCTATCAGATATTGGTTAAGACATGAGAATCCTTTTGATTAAAAAAAAAAATGTTATAGTACGTCCCATTGTCTTTTCAAATCTTTCAAAATTTTCTAATGAGTGCAATGTGAAAGTATATAGCCAAAATGCAAAGCCATGCAAGGTTTAAAATCATGGATTTTCGCTTTAGGAGTTTGAAATTAAAATTGCACAATGACCAAATCTCCCAATGTCCAAAGATCATGAAGGTTTTTCATTCATTAGACATGATTCTATCTTTGAAAAGCCACCAGATATTTTATCACAATCACTGATTGTAGCCAAGTTTTTTCGCAGCAAGAAAAAATCAATACAACATAATTAGTTGCGTCCAGTTATCAATTGTGTTTGACTTTTGCTTTTGTCAATAGTATGTGTTGTACATGTGTTTCTTTAAACTTATGACCCTTAGGTTGTTTTTTGTGAGCCTTGGGTTGATTTTTGGGTCATCTTGGATCACCCAGATCAACTTGGAGGTTTTGGCCATCATCACAGGTGATTGTATGCAAGAAAAACCCTTACCTGACAACATTTCAACATTGTGATTGCAATTGTTAGAACCTTTCGCATACACTAAGTTCTGATGAATGGCTTGTTATTTATATTTAAGTTGTCAACCTTTTGCCTCACAGACTTTTTTTGTTTGATATTATGAGATTGTTGAATGTTAGTTGCTTGCCTTGCATTCTTTTAAAGAATAATACTGAGTTGTTTTGGATTGATTTGTTAGGATAGAGATGGGTATTTTCTTCACCAAACTTATTAGTCAGCTTTTGCCAAGAAAGAGATACGTATTCTTATGGTTGGTCTTCATGCAGCTGGTAAGGCAACCATTCTATATAAACAGAAACTCGGAGAAATTGTGACAACCATACCTACCATTGGTAAGTGGCTATAGGAATAATGATTGTTGACTAACGTCTTCCATCCAAAAATCTGTTTGATCCATCATGCTAGCGGTGAGCTTTGTTCATCATGACAACAGTCATATCTGTCATACTTTGCTTCGATATTTATACTTTAATCATTTCATGTGTTTGGTTCAATAAGTGGAAAGCTGAACATATTGAAGATTTTATGTGATATTTTTTTGTTTCAGTTGTTTGTTTGTTCTTTTTTGGTTTGTGCTGTTTTCGTTATGTTTTATTTTTTAGAATCTAAATTAAGCATGATAGTCAATGAGTTGTGGCTCATGTGATACGAACCCTCAACTTTTTACTAGATTACGTGTGATAAAATTCTTGGAAGTTTTTATACTATATCCATACTTCTATCTTTGAAGTTTTTATAATATATACATGAATTTTACAAACGTAACATAAGTGATATGCTGTTGCTGTGTTCATACTTCTTTAGATCTTTCTACATTTAAGTTATGTGTGTTTATGTGCATGGAAAGAATTGCAACAAGTGCATGTTCACTTTGTCTAAGAAGCAGATTGACTTTTTCTATATGGCCATTTTACATTTATGAATGAGGAAGCATTTTTGAATTTACTGAGAAATTTGAAGTAGACTTAAAAGTACATTAACTTCCACAAAATGTTGGCATCAATAAATTCATTAACAGCTTAAGAAGTTGCCGAGATGTTGGCTTTGCGAGCTCAGGAGGTGGGAAGGTCGGCAACTGTGAGAAGTCCGTTTGCTGACGCTGCTTATGCTGCTGGTTATCCGTTCTTCGCTGGGGGAAAGCTTGACGATGTAACTGTCATCGTTTCCATTGTGGAGAGAACAAACTGAATTAACAGCTGCCCAAGCTTTTGGTGACTACTTCAACAATGTAAGAACTTGTGGAGTTAAAATGAGTTAAAAAGTTGTCTTTTAAGGATGGAAAAAGCTGAGATCGAGTTTACTTGTCAAGGGAGTCATGGATTTGAATCTTCTTCATATGTAATGATTTGTCACAATGCATTCGTTTGAAGCATAGGAAAGAAACTTTTGTTATGAACTCCAACTATTTCTGTATATTAAGAAGGGTTGTTCTTTATTCAAAAAAAAAAAAAAAAAAAAAAAAAAAAGTTGTTTTGCATGACTAGTTGTTTCTGATGATCACTAACTGAGATTATTGGGTTTTAATTTCTCGATCAGTTTTATTTCTGCTTTTGGTGATGAATTTCCCAAGCTTCTTGCCCTTGTCAATTTATTAATCATACTCAATTCCATTGTCATTATTTTGAGCTGTTTTACTCTTGTTGTTTGATTTAGTCTTTGAACTTGAGTTTGCTAAGGCATGATACATGTTATTTTTAGAACTTAATGAACATGGTCTGTGTTGAAGATGCTGTTGTGAAAGAGCAAAATGAAAGGGACTACAGCTTAATTTTAACTAACATAAAGTGGGAATGATAATTTAAAATGATGAATAAAGTTGCACCTGTGGGACAAGATAGGATGCCCAGTATGGCTAAATTTTCTGAAGACACTTCATCTTTACTCTTTAGAGTAGGATTCTCCAGAATGTGGACCAAGGAAAAGCAGTAATAAAGTGCATTATAACATGGGTCTATATTACATGGGTGACACTTTGATAGGTTTTGTAACACATTATTTGTACAAATTGTTTATCTTTTGAAATTATCAATTTGTGTAATGTTGTTCTAATAGCATGGTTGATAAGTTTTTTTATTAACATTATGAAGTCTTGGAAGATGTAAGTTTAAACCAATTTTGTACCAAATTTTGATGATAATAAGAAATTTTATAGCCGAATCGAGTATCAATTCATGAGATATTTTTTATAGTAGAGATTTTATTGTTTTATTCCAAAAAAATTTGAATATAAAGATAAGACTTTAAACAATTAAAGTATTTTCAAATTTTATGAATTGAAGGATGTTTACACGTTTTTTATAAATTTTTTGAATTCAAGCGATTGAATTGTGATCATTGTGTTTCGAACTTTGTTTGATTTGTACAATAATACAATGATTAGTTTTTCAATGTTATTGTTTACAAGAATTATCACGAATTACTTCTCGTCTATCAACAAATTGTGTATTATATGAGCATACATTATCTAGTATAGTCACAGGTTGTAGCCTTTATATATTGTGCCATTTTCATGTTTATTATGTCATTAAGATCACCATGTTACATATTTAAGAACTTCTTAGAATTTTAGAATAATTGGGATTTTTTGTTCTTGGGTTAGGATTCAATGTTGAAACGGTTGAATACAAGAACATCAATTTCACTATTTTGGGATGTTAGTGGTCAAGACAATTTCATTTCATACTCAAGTTTCGCAATTGGGCAATCATAACGTCATTTTTGTAATGCATTTTCTTCCCTTGATGGTATTTTCTCTTGTTATTGCATCTGTAAATGTTATACAGCTAAAGGTGTTGCAAATATATAAATTGCAAAGCAAATGTGAGTTCACTAATCCCTAATCACGCGAACTTCATTTAACAGGCTTTATCGTTGACTATTAACGTGGGGAGAGCGAACTCACGTCTCTTCAAATAGGTGGACTTTACTATATATGATAATTAGAAGATTAATAGTGAAATTTTATAAATAAATATATTCTCTTAGTCCCAATTGACCGGAAGAAGAGTTGGTGTTCAACGTTGTTTAGATGAGAATAAGTCAAATATGAGTTCACTTTGTGGATTATTGAGGAAAAGAACCGGGTTTGGTTGGTGATGGTGTGGGTTTGGTAGATTTGGCAGGCGGAATTGAAACGCATGCCTTGACTGGTTAACTACACCCGCGTCGCCGTCATCACCAACCCACGTGTTTGGTGAGTCACCTCATCATCTGATTTTTTTAATCCGTTTGATATTTAAAAAATTAATTTATTTTTTATTTTTAATTGAAAAGTATGATTATATGGTGAGATAAATATTTGATTGTCTTTAAAAAGTATTTTTAAAAATTTAATTTGAAAGAAGCGAATAAAACGGGGCGGAAATTCGAAGCGGATGCTATTCTACCAATCGTTCCCGCTGTCGCCCGGAAAGACCCGCCATTGTAGGAATCCGCAACCCGCTGGGAGTCTGATCCGGATCCCATTCTCCCTATCCGAACTCCGGGAAGAATACGCGTCCATTCCTACCCCCGCCTTCGCCCATAAATACTTGGCCACGGGGAAGGCGGGACATCGCTTCTCTGAAATAAGGCATCTCTTCCATAGATCTTGTGGCGAGCTAGGGTTTCTGAGTTGAGCTTCTTGCATTTTTCGGATTCCTAGGTGAGTGCCTCGTATTCTCAATTTGATTTCATCACTTGTATTATGTTTTTTTTTTGTTTCTATAGCGGGCTTTGGGGAATCGATAAGCGACGCCGATGGGATGTTTCTTTTATTGTAGTGTTGGATCTAGACTGATTAGATTTATGTGCTTTGTTTTGTACTCGTTTGGCATGCAACGATTTTGTCCGTTTTCAAGAGGGTTAATCGCTAGATCTAGATCTGTTTTCATCTGGCACTGGGGAACCGTGTGAGACCTGATCGTTTTTTCGTTGACGCTGGTTTCTCTTTAACTAGTGTGTAGTGATCTGGAGCTTCGTATGATATTTTAGTTGAAGATCTCGGTTTAGTCTTCGTTTCGGTTCTGTGGTTGTGATATGACTGAGCTCCGAAGACGGGGTTTTGATGCCGGCCTTTTGGTGTTAACCGCCTTTCGCGTTTTTTTTTTCTTTTTGAATTTGTGCCGTCAGGATTTACCTTTTCATTAAATTATTGCTTTTCTTAACAGCTATTGTACGGGGTTACTTTTCCTGTTCTATTTGGAATTCCTTGATTAACTTCTTCAAATTTCTTGTTTCAAATTACTGTTATAGTTTGTTAGTGCTTGGCTATCTTTGTTATGTATTGGTTATTGTAGCTGATTTTTCTCTAATTTTTTACCTATTTAGGGAAAGAAGATCTTATTTTCTTGGAAACATCATACGATGCTGATTAAATTTTATATGTTTTAACTTTGTTAGACCTTTTGATAGAATAATCAGTTTGATTGCTGTTCAAACATTTACCTATATCTTGCAAAAATTGAGCTTTATATTGTTTAGGAAGCAGTTATGATTATGTTTTGCTTACCAAATTATAGTGTGATTTTGTTGTTAGTAGTTGACCAGTTAGTCTTCAAAATAGCCATCAATCTTTCGATTCATACTGATGAGAATTCATTTTCCTTCTATTTCGCAGCTCTCTCAAGTAAGGGAAGATGGCCGGTTTGGAGACTTTCCTATTTACCTCCGAGTCTGTGAACGAGGGACACCCCGATAAGCTCTGTGACCAGATTTCTGATGCCATCCTTGACGCTTGCCTTGAGCAGGACCAAGACAGTAAGGTTGCATGTGAGACCTGCTCCAAAACCAACATGGTCATGGTCTTTGGTGAGATCACCACCAAGGCCAATGTTGACTATGAGAAGATTGTTCGCGACACCTGCAGGAAGATCGGCTTTGTGTCCGACGACGTCGGTCTTGATGCAGACAACTGCAAGGTGCTTGTCAACATCGAGCAGCAGTCTCCCGACATTGCTCAGGGCGTGCACGGCCACTTCACCAAGCGCCCAGAGGAGATCGGTGCTGGTGACCAGGGGCACATGTTTGGCTATGCCACGGACGAAACCCCTGAATTGATGCCCTTGAGTCATGTTCTTGCCACCAAGCTTGGTGCCCGCTTAACCGAGGTCCGCAAGAATGGCACCTGTTCCTGGCTGAGACCCGATGGCAAGACACAGGTCACTGTTGAGTACAGAAACGATGGTGGTGCCATGGTTCCCATCCGTGTTCACACAGTCCTCATCTCCACCCAGCACGATGAGACGGTCACGAACGATGAGATTGCAGCAGATCTCAAGGAGCATGTCATCAAGCCCGTGATCCCTGAGCAATACCTGGATGAGAAGACCATCTTCCACCTTAACCCATCTGGCCGCTTTGTCATTGGTGGCCCTCATGGAGATGCGGGGCTTACCGGTCGCAAGATCATCATCGACACCTATGGTGGCTGGGGGGCCCACGGTGGTGGGGCCTTCTCCGGAAAGGACCCAACGAAGGTCGATAGGAGCGGTGCCTACATTGTGAGGCAGGCCGCAAAGAGCGTTGTGGCCAACGGACTTGCCCGTCGCTGTTTGGTGCAGGTTTCGTATGCCATAGGCGTTCCGGAGCCGCTCTCGGTGTTTGTTGACACTTACGGCACAGGCAAGATTCCAGACAAGGAGATCCTAAAAATCGTCAAGGAGAATTTCGACTTCAGACCTGGGATGATTACCATCAACCTCGACCTGAAGAGGGGCGGTAACAGGTTTATCAAGACAGCAGCCTACGGCCACTTTGGAAGGGATGATCCTGATTTCACCTGGGAGGTGGTGAAGCCCCTCAAGTGGGAGAAGCCCGCAGCATAAGAAGATTGGTCAGCATTCAACTTTGTATTCGAGTTTAAGTTACTCATATACCCGATGCTGATCCCTGAATCTTCTCATCTCCTGTTATCCTGGTTTGTGTTGTCTTTCTCGTGTCGGTTGTTTGTGTGTTCGTGTATTTTTTTTTTTGAAGTGTTGTTGGCCTTGAGTTGTCCTGGAAGAGTAGCCATGGATTCTTTTGAAGACCTGAGACGATGGCAGTCAATGGGTCGTCCTGTAACTGTTACGATACTGCTTTAATCTATTGAACCCTTGTCCTGAACTGAGACGTTCTGGATTGTTAATTATGGAACGACATCGCCATTTTGAGGTTGTTGCATGGCGGCCACCGGCGACGCTACGGTTATTCGCCATGTTGGAGCTCCTCACCGCCGGGAAAACTCTCATTGAGCTGCTCTCATAGAAGAGCAAACCAATTTTAACGTACCTTTGCCTTACCCTCGTTGGATTCCAACGAAACTGCCTTTGTTGCCTGTAACATCTCAATAAATCTCTTCAGATTTTGGTTGTAAACCCTTTCATAAAAACAAAATAATTTTGTAATCTTTAAAATTATATTATTATGGCTTATACTTTCAATAAACTATTAATTTGTTTTAATTTTTAACATAGCAAGCATACGAACAAATAAAAAGAACTAAATTTTAAAACGTTTTAAATCATAGAAGCTCGAAACAAACCTAGCCAGTTCTGCTTTTCAAAAGTTAGCCACTGGTCACCCCACTGGTCAAGCACATCTCATCTGTTAAAACGATCCCTACATTTAAACAAGAAATACTATACAGATTTGGTAAACAGCAGTCTCTCATAGAAGCTATTGATCCACAGAAAGTAACCAAAGAATAATCTGTTAACTGTTGAAGGCCAACATCACCTAACTTGAACCTACAGAGCTCTCACATAAAGCCCCAATCTAATAACTCCCACCTAAACGGAGGGTAAACAAAGTCAACTTCGGGAGGGCCTTTTAATAATAACCCTACACAAACACAGACTGCAGCAATGCCCACCATGGACAACAGCATTGGGCGATATATCAACGAAGTTCCCATCGACCTGCGGCAAGCCAAGTGCTGTTCGCAGAGCTTGCAGATTGGAGGCTGCGACACTTTTGCTTTGATCTTCTCAACCTCAAGCCCGGATTGCTTGCCATGTTTCGATTCCTCGCTCTGCTTATGGTTTGAATCTGAAACAAACGATGACTTAGTAGGAAAGTTGACAACAACATCACATGTTTCTGTGCTCCTGTTGATCTTCTTCTGCATCATAAATATGTAGGATTCATGGCCTCGTGCTCGCGCATAGTCTTCAGGAGTGAAGCCCGTGCTGTCGCGGGAATTCCTCCATGCTTTAACTCCAAGCTAACATAGAATGAACAAAGCAAATATCAGATTCGGTATGTAACAAGAAGACCCAACAAAGCAAATGGGAAAGAGAGCTTGACATGCTCACCCAGAAAACTAATTAAAGGTAGTTTCTATTATCCAAATTGGCAAACTTCAATTCATATGAAAACCTTTTTACATTATGTCAAGTCACTCCACACTTTCTTAGGAATGGAAATAAGTAAAATATCAGAAATTATGACTTACTGGCTTCTGAAATCGCAATTATCATCATTAGTTCCTTTATTTATTTTTCAATGTGAAATTGTATGAAATGGCCAAGGAAAGTACCGAAGAACGTAACATACCTGTCCAGGGTCATCAGTTAATATATCCAACAAGGTATCAGCATTGCTACTAACGGCTGCAACATGAAGTGGAGTTATATTGCAGGGACCTCGCATGTCTGGTTTAAATAAGTTAAGGTCTCTGTCCGAATGTTTCTTGGGTTTGTATCTCAACAGGAATTTTACTATGGACTTGGAGTTTCTCTGTACAGCATAGTGAAGGAGATCTTCTGATAAGGCAACCTTGGTAGGGCAAAGCTCACCAGAATCTATGTTTCCCTCAAACAAAATGTCTAAGAGCTTTTTGACAATGGCAGACCAGTCATGGTTGATGGCAAATCTTAAAATCCATCTGAAGCGTACAAGTGAAAAAGGCTCTAAGCAAGAGCTCTGTACTTCACTTCTAGACCTCAATTGACATCTCCGGAGAAGCCATCCCATTTCATGTAAGAATGTCATGCACGGACTTCTTTCAGACTCGACTTCCTCCTCTAAAAGTTCATCACTTGAGGCTACGTCAATTGAGCTTTCTAACATTCGTAATTCAGCACATACATCCTCTTCAGCTACGATGAAGGGAAAGAACCCACTGCTAAGACTGTTTTCTTCAACCTAGAAATAAGAAAATATTGAAAGTAGGTTCGCAAAAAAAGAAATAGATTTCATTTTAGTTAAGTGCATTACCTCAATGAATCCTCGGCCAATTGCATCAGGAATGACACAAGAGAAATTGAGGAATTGGAACTGTTCATGCCTGCTTACATTGTCCAAATACCCAACTGATTCTTGGTCAGTATCTTCAATTAAATATTCCCCTTCAAATGCACAGTATAGCCTGATTAAACATCGGACAATAAGTGTATGCAAAGTATAGCAAAGATGATAAACCAAGTATAAAAAGACCAACAGGGTTTCAATGGATGAATATTTTGAAGTAATTGCAGTACAAACCTTGTGCATTGAGGAAGATTTGATACTTTGACTTTAAATGTAATCCTTGAAGATGGAGGTACAGCAATGGGCGTAACACAAAGGATCCTACAGCAGCAGTATCTGTCCATCATCAAGGATTTGTTCAATACAACCTGACCTGCAGTAGTTGTGACAAAATAAGTAACTCGCTTCACATCATTTCCAGAGAAGAGAGGCACACTGCACGGCAGAAAAAAAACTCCAAAGAACACAAGCTATCCAAGTATTTACGAAATCAGCACACCATTGTAGATAACTGCAAAGTTATGCTGAACGGTGGCATATATCCAGCCTACTCTCCAAAAATCATCGGCAGCAAGCAAAAGTAACCTTTTCAGGCTAGAACCAAGATCATAACACAGCTGCAAACAAAGTGGAGTTAGCCTTTAGATGCAGCATGAACAACTGATCAAACAAACTCAAAAACAACTGCGCACCTCATCCCATGTAGACACACCAAGTCGGAAGTAAAGTGTAAGAACTATACAGCCGGGTCTGATATAGCTCTCAATATCTGTGGGGCTATGCGATAACCAGTCGAAAATCTGCAGTTCAAGTACAAAGTTTTCTTTGACACATTTTATCAACATGCTGGAATACACGATTTCCAAAATTGCTTCTTACGAAGCAAACATGCAGGCTCAAGTTAATAGATTACCTGTGTTCGTAAAACAAGAGGAAAATCACTAGGATCTTTTCCAAATAGTTTGAAAACGATCCTATCTGTGCGACTCTGGAAACAAAAAAATTGATTGAGGATTAGCCACTAAACGATTTATGGGTAGATCCACACAGATAACTACTGCATAGAAGAATAGTCTTACTTCAAATGCGAAATCCACTCCAAAAATTGGCACAGAATTTTAAGACTATAAACAGCCCTGAATAAAATTATAACATAGAACCAGCACTGAACAAGATACAAAATCAGTTCCATCCTGAATATCATTTTTAGTAAGAAAAATGAATAGTCTTATCATTGATCAGCTTATGAAGTGCTAAACAACTTGTATCTGCAAGAATTCTAACTTATTTTACAGGCTTTTAAAAAGATATAACGATGCAACTTTGAAACCTCTTTTATTTCATACTAATTCACAGGAGCTATAAACAGCAATGTTACATCTCTAGCTTAGCTTTTAGTCAATAGCAAATTTGCTTTGTTACCTACTCTCTTAGGAACCGCAGATTTTTTGGTTCATGCACATTCATGCATTTACAATTCATGAGCGTATTGATACTACTGAAGGGTTTTCTATTTGCTTACAATTCACGTTTGATACTTGATAAAGCAAATCTTGGTTTTCATTTCCCTTGTGATGGACCTCGTGGCGCAACAGTTTTTAATCATGTTATTATGTTACCAATAAAAAGCATTCCCTTTCATGTAGGTCTGTATCTAAATTCACTAAAACGAATTTATCACAGCATTTGCTTTGATGTCAGAAAAGTGCAGGAAAGGAATTAAAATAAAAATTATGAGCAATTCTCCAAAACCTCCATATTGCCACTGACTTTATTTCATGATTGGTCTAAGGGTTTTTCAGTTTCTTCAAGATAATTGACTTTTCAGAAACCCCTTCAAAAAAATATCCGTAAAATGAACTCTCAATTCTCTGTCCTTTTATCCTCAATCTGTCCTGTAACCCATAGTAGGATAGTCTCCTGCTACAAATTCACGACTCATTTTGGCCTTCCCCTTCCTTAAACCATACCTTTAAGCTTCTGTTAAGCTTGTTCTATTCCTACATTTTCCATTAAAAACTTTTTTTTTATCAAGAATAAAACCTAGTACATTAGAATTTGAAGGTTTCATATGCTTTTTCATGAACATAGCAATCAATGCTGATAACAATGGAGATCAAGTCTCAAACTCTTCTATGTTGAATTCCTATCCAAATTTAACCATCAAATAAGTTTTATTGTGTACAAAAAATAGTGATTTTCTTCATTTTCATAAAGACCATTTGATATGGAATCAACATAAAGAACACATAAATTTATCCTGGCTGCAAAGTACATGTGGTATGCTCACTTTTTTAGCAAGTAAAAGGACCCATACAATCTGATTTTAAATGATTTTATTCTGAAAACAGATTTTTTTCCTGATTGATAATACATTTAAACCACATCAATCATCACAACACGTTATACTATTTAGCTTTTGCATGCTTCTTCAACAATTCCGATTATACAGTTACTTTAAGTTGTGGTCATAAATTAACTGGAATTGAATTTTTTTTAAAATGGCATTACATTACATTAAGCTTAATATCAATTGAATGCAACTATCAAAAATATTTAGTTAATGGCCCAGTATGGTGCTATTTATATGTACTGGCTAGGACAACATATCTAATTAAGACTTTACTATTGTACAAAGTAAATATTGATGCTAACCGAAGGTACTAAGTAAATATTAATTTGTATAATTAACAGGAACTAAGAAGCAATAGTTTACTATTTTTTGTTGAATACTACTTAATTAATATTATTGTTTAAGCTAAAAGACCGTGTCAAATACCAGTTTAACTGAGCTTGATTGTTCCCACCATGATTTAAGCATTCAGATAATCAGCCTTAAACCCGATAGAATACCTACAATAAAAAAACAGGTTTTTCATAACTTTAAATGCTGCCAGCTTAGCGTCCATTGGAGGCCCTTTTCTCCAATTTCTAATTACTTTGCTAACCAAATAGTCATAATCCCACTAAATGAAATTATAAGAAAATTTCCTGACATCATCAAGCCATATTAACAACTTTTCCTTGATACCTGCGCATGCAAAAACCTTCTTAATAATTCTTGCTACATTTTTCTTCGTGGATTTACCTCTTCTTCTAATTATATGGAAAAATTCCAACAATTCACATTTCTTAACATCATCATAAATTGGCCTACATTTAACATATTTAAACCAACTAAATCAACTAAATTAGTGCTACACAAACCTTCTTTCAAATATATTCATTCTAATTTTATGTTTGAACTTCTCATGCAAGTATTTCGTGTAATATAGCATTGTCTATGGTAGAAAAATATCTCCCAAGTCAACATAAGTTCAATTCGACTTAATCACTTTCCTAATCTAATGATTGTGCACAATATCCTTAAGAAAAAGTATTCAAAATTTTTTTTCACCTTCAATTTGATTAGTAAGAATATTCATTACTAGAAAATAATAAAAAATTAAAGAAAAAACTTTATAAAGTTCAGCTGTAATAAAAACATCTTTAACCAATCCTCAGTTGGTGCACACAACATTGTTCCATTATATGCCCTTAATAATTTCACAATGCTAACCCTTTTAATTTATAAGGTCTCCAAAAACATTTCTCTAAGTATTCTATCAAAATCAAGAAAAATAATGTGAAAATCTTCTTTCACTGTCATATAGCCATTGTAGCCAGAACAAGCATATCATGTGAAGCAATACTGAAGGGTAAACTTTTTAAGGCAATAGTCAACTTAGAGAAATAGCTCTTAGCATATATGTAAATAACTAACAAAAACTACAAAAGTATGGAAGAGCCAGCTCCATAATACAAGCAGACAACTGCCTTGGGACTGCAGAACTACAGAGAATCATTAATTTGGGAATTACTTTGCAAAATCCTATACACAACCAATTGTGGACAAATTTCGTTGAGTAGTTGACATTGATCTAATATGGTGATGAAAACCCTTACCCAAGTCGTTTAGGTAGACTTTCCACTTTCATCAAACGAGTGAAAATATTGGAAAGATAAAAAAATATAAAATGAAAAATTATTCAACCACTAACAAAATTAACCAATTTTTATTTAACTACATTTCCTATGATGGCAGAATACCCATCAAGCACAATTAAGGCAAGTAATGAATAAATTCCAACAGTACTCTGAAACATATCTTACGTGATTAAGTTGTTCCTTTAAGAGAAACAGAAACCATAACTACAAGTTCAATCCACTCTTGTTGCAAACAATTACTCCCAATGTTTTTTGTAGTTGTTGCAACCATGTCAAATGGAAGAAAAAAAGGTGGATTATGACCAAAAGGGGAAAAACGTGTCCCAAGAATTCATCGTTGCAAAGGTGAGATAACTGGTAAGAAATAAAAGATACTATAATCTTGTATGGAAAAACTCGAGATGCTGCCAAGGCATTCACCAATTTGGTATGTACCATTAGAAGATAGACGCAAGGTATTGAATAGGCAGTTTGTTTGGTCTGGGAGCGATAGACAATGATGAATCTCAATAAGGTGCAAAAGGGGTTGGACACTACCATGGAACATAAAACATGCATAATCCCAACCCTAAATAGGTTTAAAGTACATGGTTAATTCTTGAAGTTATGCTACTTCACAATGTACTTGAATGGCAAGGCACATATAACAAATAATGGGAATTGCACCAGTAAATTAGAAAATAAAATTAATTTGAAATGTATAGGAGAAAAAAGGGGTCAACCAGAAGTAACTTGGCCAGAAGGCATGAAAAAAAGGCTTGCATACAATAGACTTATAACAGCATAGAGAATTCCAAAACCAAAATTCATGAAAATGGATTTCAGAAAACTTTTTTATTTTCATTTTGATCTTTCTACTATCATGTTAAAATTATGTATGATGTGGTATAAGTAAAACAAAACAGGTGATCCATTTCCATGAAAGTATTCTTTGTTTCTCCCTTCATCTTTGGAGTCGTATCTAATGATTTGGGGCATAAACCTAGTAGTGAAGAAGAAAAAAAAGGGACAAAATATGTTTATCATTTTTCCTTGCTTTTGTCATAGGTCAATTTAAATAGAACAAAATAATACAAAATGGATAAAGAAATTAAAAAAAAAAGCTATAACAGAATAATCGAAATTTATTCCAACCCTAAATTTTCAAGTGAACCCCCACTACAAATTATTCATGCACTATTTTATTAATCAATAGAAAACAATAATTAATTCGAGATTTTTTTGTTATACTGAGTAACAATATCTATAATGAACTTCAAATTATATATATGTACATTGCATGAACCATTTTACATCAATTTCCAATAGATAAAAATTATCATCATAATATTTTCCGACATACATTTAAAACATTAGTCTGCAGGCCTCAAAATGGCTATGCTGAAGCAAAATAAAAGTTTTTTTTTCAACCTTTCGTATGTTAAACAATGCTATGGTTCACAACAAGGCAGTCTTACGGAAGCACGAACAAAACAAACACTATTTCACATTAACGATGAATCTATAGCATTCTGCTGAATAAACTCAGAAACATAAACAATGGATATGTAACAAAAAAGAGACACAAATATTGATTATTGATAATTTTCTTGAAACACAACATGAGCTTGCAAAATACCAACCATTGCCTTGGTATGGGAAGGGTTCCAAGGTCTCAGCTTTCACACACTTTTCTTCTCACCACTATGTTAAGATAACGCATTACTGGCAATACATTCAAGCATGCTAGAAATACATGGACGCAAGCAGATCAAAATGCATCTTTAAAAAAAAAATATTAGATGCCAATACACATGCAAGAAAAGCATTTTCAAAAATGCACACCTGAGCATCCCCATTGGAACTTGAAGGTGATCGGGTTGATGTTGAATCCGTGTTTCCACTTGTCTGGGGTGGACTTCTTTGTTGAATATCCTTTAGCATCCATGGCGGACAATTAGAAGTAACTTGAAGTGTTTCAGGGTTCTCTGGTTGCTGACAGCCCAAGACAACTTCTTGTTCATCATCACAAACAGTGTTTAAATCAAATCCATTTGTCCTTACACCATTAGATGTACATGCAGTAGGAAGCATAAATGATTTAATTGGCAAGCCATTTGCTTCTGTCATTAATCTTCCAGAAAGTTGCAAAGTCTCACTAAAAGAGGTTCCTGAACACATTTGCTGGCAACGAATCTCACTTGGAGCAACATTGACAGATGCCATATGATTACTAGCCATGGGAGCTGCAGACAGTGTTTTGGAAGGAGGACATAATGCATTGAAGTTTTCTGCCATAGGAAGAGCACCTGAAATTAGAGAAGCAGTAGCAAAAATGTTCTTTGATGTCCCAGCAGATGTATCAACTGCATGAAGACCTTGAGATGCTTCTTGCACACCAGAACTCTTATTGTCATTAGAAGGACCAGATAATGAAGCAATATTCCTCAAAAGGTTCGTTAAAAGCTCCTGATCTTTAGACTGTTCTGATCTATCAGCTGCAATTAGATTAACAAAAAACACTTTCAATAAAATAATATTTTATTTATTTTATTTTTCAGATATACAATAACATGTTATCATATCATTTATTTCTTGGAAGAAGATCATCCTACAACAAGCACTAGAAAAGCCATACTCATGCGAGTACCCAAAAGACACGGCATACCAATCTTATATATAGGAGTCACATCTATGTCCTTATTAGATCACTCAAACTACTTTACGTTAGTTAAGCTTACTTATCCAATACATGCAAGAAAAATGTTAGAATAATATGCAAGCAAACTTAAACGAAGGGGAGCTAAAACATGTATCCCAAATGCATGGAAAAAGAAGGTAACAAACCATTTTTGGTTACTGCAGTTCAAGGAATTTCAAAACAAGCCAACTCAAGGCATAATAAGATGAAATTTAAAAAAAAAAAAACTTGAGTAATCAAAGCCTTTGCAAACATCAACATGATGGTTAAGCTAAGATTGCCAAACAAAAAAGGATAGAAGCTACATAACTTTCAACTGGAACATTTGTAAATTTGAATACAATTATTATCCCTGTGCAAATCACTTTTCAAAACGTTAGAATACGACTAGTTTATAGGTATGATCAAACATAGGGTTGAACTTGGCGATCTTATATTTAAGTTGATATTTTAGGCTGTTTTTATAATATGATCTCCAGATCATACATGTTTGACCTTGCTTTAACCAAATAGATGTTGTTTAGGTTATTTAGCACAATGTTCCATACTTTTTGATTTAGTTTATTAGATAGTATGATTATATTTTTGTATACTAAGGCCTCTTCATATAATACAATATTGTCTATTATATTCGTGCGATTCATATGCATCCAATGAGTCTAAAAGAATTCTAAACTACCCTTAATTAAAATCAAGACTGAATAGTTTTGTATAATATGATAAAACTCATCGTACAAGTACTTATATGAAACCCAAGAGATATAATCCTACACTTAGTGAAGTAGAGTGTTGAACTGTATCGTACAAAAATCACATCCTTTATCATACGAGTACTATTCATTTATCATCAGAGAAATGGGAAGTCAAGACTTAAGCAAAACTGGGAGCTGACATACTTCTACAAGCAAACTTTCTTAATTGTACATGTATGAACTTGTGACAACAGAGAGGATGTATGCGTTAGGGACTTCGTACTAGTACAATTCCTTTTATCATCCAACATGATCTTTATAAAACCCAAGAGTTGTAATTTAAATTTGTGTGTCGTACATGTACGATAGTCTTATTGTATTAGTATGATTATTTGTTAGTGTTAATTTGAAATAGATGATCAATAAATTGTGAATATTATACTTGTACGATCCTTGGATCAGACAATATGCTCAATTCAAGAATTATAAATAATGACTAGTTGGCAGAATTTTGAGAATTTTCTTTATGACTATTATGGGTTGTTTGGAAGCATTGGAGAGTGTTGTTTTAAAGCTTTTATAAAGGAATCCAAATGTCATGTTAAAGGTAAATGTTGAATTAGCAAAACATTGAGAAAACATCTACTAAAAAATTTTTATTGCAAAGAAGAGGGAGAAGCAAGGCTATAGGATTTAGCATAAAGTCATTCTATCTGAGCCTTCTTTTATTCCATATCTTTTAAGCTAAGCTGCATATCATTTTAAGTTGCATAAAGTAATTTCTACAACATTCTTTCTAGTGAGAATATTAAACTCAATTACATATTCATTTTTGTATTACTTTAATGTGTCTTGTAAATTGTATTAGGTTATAAGACCTTGTAATTAAGTATTTATGTTAGTCTTTGCCCTGTATTGAGAAGTTACATTAAATCTTATATTTGTCTTTTGACCACTGTTATAGGATCCTTTAACCCAATAATTATAAGCTCTTCTAAACTGGTGTTATAAGATCCTTTGACTCAATGGCTTTTTGGGCAAGTTGTTGTAGAATCTTCTAGCTTGATGCTTTGTAAATCCACTGCCCCCTTGTATGGTTTTACCTCTATCGATCTTTTAACAGATATTTTCAGTGCAAAGGTAGACCTTTGGCCGATGGTGGATATACATGTGAATTTTGATTGAATGACTTAAAAATACTTGTCTTTACTTTATTTGCACTTTTATACAAAGATTTTCAAAACTAATAATATTTTTTAAAATAAGTTTATAAGAATCATTAAGATTAGTAAAAGTTTTCCATTGTGATATTTGAGATTGTTAAATATATAATTTTTCATAATTCATCTCCCCATGTGTGTAGACACTAAAGCTCATTGATTCTCAATAAGGCTTCAATTAGATGTTAGCATTTTTAAATGTTATTGAATCATAACAAGCCATTTATAAGACTCATAGAAACCTATTTTGTTTCTTGCATTTTTGTATTCATTTATATTTTATTATTTTTCATTATTATTTTATTAGATTAAAAGACATTTTTTCTTTATAATTTTAATATAATGACTACCACTTGAACCTATTTATTCTTCGTAAAGAAATGAAAAGTGGTGATTTTGGTAATTGAGAATTAAAAGATTGTGAGATGTAAACATATACAAGAGGTTTCCTCCAACAAAAGTACATAAGCTGGCCTTCATTCTCATCTAAGTTGTGATCCAAAATTATCCTCGTTGTCATTGTCATTTTCTTTCAAACCATAGTCAATGACCTTAAAACCTTAATCGCCATCCAAGAATCCCAAATTGCCAAGCCTTTGCAATGTCTACTATAACTTTCGCTATTCGCTATCGTAGATTCTACATCTTAGCCAGAATCTCACTACGTCCTTTGGGCTCAAAGCCCTCTTTGGTTGATGGGATAGCCAAAGGGGTAACAATGCATTGACATGGTTCCATGAATGATGTTGAATTGATTAATGAAGTGAATAGCTTCAATAATAGATCCTAATCAAGAT